>CAKNYM010047982.1:98953-140370 GCA_932195095.1 Andricus curvator
TCAGAAAAATTTGGGCTTCCGAATTATCTGGAAAGAATAAGATTCAGCAACACTAAATCAAAAGAAATTATAAATTAAAACCTTGTAACGCTTATGATGAGCATTTAAAAATTACGAAATTTGAAAAGAAATATTTTCGAATTTAACCTTTTAAAGCTAAACAATCTTAGTTTTGAAGCCTTAAAAATTAAACTTTTTTAGAATTGCGCATTCAAAAATATAATTTTAAAATGAAATTATAGAAATTTTAGATTGAAATTATAGAAATTGTAAATTGAAATTATAGAAAATTTAAACTGAAATTATAGAAAATTTAAAAATGATAAAAATTATGAATAGTTATATATTATACAATGCAGTATCAGGTGACATTCTAAGTGTTTGGATATATTTTTCTTAACTAAAAAATAAGATTTCTATATGCAAAACATTCTCTGTCATTTTCACCATTCAAAATGGAAAGAATTTCAAATATTGTGAACCATCAAAGTTTAATTACTCTAAAAACTTAAAAAACTATATGATTTCTAATTGGAAACTTTCAATATGAATGAATTCAAACTTAAAAAGCATTAAAAATAAAAGATTTTATATATTATTTTATATTAATAATTTTTTAATTTTGCATCACGCTCGCTTTTGAAAATTTACTCATTTTAATCTAAATTCTAAAATTAATAACTTAAAAATTAATGATAAATAATTCAAATGAGAGTGTGGGAATACAATGATTAAAAAAATCTTAAACTGACGTATACTAATAACCTGTCCCAATAACAAGACAGAAAATGTCGCGAAGCAAAAAACACGCGAAAAACAAACAGAAGCATAGCAGCTTTAATGTAAACAAAGTGAATGAATGAATTCAAAATTATTATTAATCATTTTATTGAAAGTGAAATCACATTCAAATATGTATAGACCAACAATCAAAAGACGAAGCAGCCAAACACCTTATTTTTCGATTTTAACGTTGAAAATTCCATTAAAAAATTTTGTTGAACTTCTTAATAAACTTTTCAAATTATTTCATGAAACTTTAAGGTACTGCTTGTTGTTTAGTTCTTATTAAACGGTATTTTTGTTTGATCGCCTTTGTGAAATTTCACAATCTATCTGGAAATTGTTTTAAAATGGTTATATTCTTATATTGTGTATGATTCAAAACATTGTTTAATCCTATTACATTTCTTAACTAGCTGCACTGTTCAATAATTCCTTAAAAACTTTACAATTTAGCCGTAGGTTGAACAATATTTCAAGGCTTTATTTTTTTATAAAGTTTATTTATTAGAAGGTTTAGTTTAAATGTTGACATACCTAAAATTGTTTTCGATATTTTTAAAATTTACATTTAGTAACAAGTTCCACCGCAACAGATTTAACTGCGCTATTCGCTATGGCCGCGGAAGCACCGTAGCGCCTCTGTCGGTGGTATGGGGCGATTCCCGTTAGATGAGTATATAATGTTCAGATGCGATTTTTAATTAAAGTAAAAATTATAATAATAAATATATTTCTGTTTTTGAGCTGTGTTATATACAACTAAAAAGAATATAAAAAAGTATCAGGTAAATAAATGAACTTTTTATAATTTGCAAATATATAAGAATAATCTCACTAATAAATAAGAATGGTATAGGTTACATAGAAGTGCTTGAATCATCATATTTTATCTATTTTATGAACTACTTCATCGAGGTAATATATTATATAAAATATATATTATATATATAATTTATAATTATAAATATTATATATAATATATATATATATATATATTTATAATATATAAAAATATATATTAAATATTTAAATATTAGTTCTTTTTTTTAGAATTTGGTGACTATCGAAATAATGGCAGATAAAGTCGAAAATAATGAGCGTAAAGGAAATGTGAATTGCTGTGTAGTGAATTGTTTTCACTCTTTTAGAAATTCACCTCCTGGTACACATTTTTATACTTTTCCGACTGCTGTGCATAAAAGAGAACGTCGAAATAAATGGATCGCTTCAATTAACAGGAAAAATTAAGCAGTAATCCTGCAAATTTGATTAATAGTTTAGAATATAAAAACTTGTTTCTCACAAAAATTAAACAAAAAAAAAAAAGAGATAATTTATATAATTTTATTGTGATAGATAATTAGATAAAAAAATCTGAATGTGATAAAAATTATAAATTTGCACGTTTGTAACTTAATTTAATATTTTTTTAGTCCTGATGGCACTCTGTGGCAACCATCGGCGTATTCAAGAATTTGCAGTACCCACTTTTTAGGGAATGAAAAATCTGAAAATCCTTTGAGTCCAAGTTATAACCCTACAATTTTCCCTGAAGTTTATAAGAAACGGCCTGTCAATCCAAAAAATGTTGTAGAAAGGTAAAAAATAAATACTTTTACATATTCTTTGGAAATTGGCGATAAAATTAGCCTAGCTGTTCTAGTGTTATTTATTATTTATAAACTCAGAAATCCTCATAATAATTATTAATTATTATTAATTACTTTTAGGCATCAGAGATACAACAAGTTGAAATTAAAAAGACAGCAAAGTTTTTTTGAAGATAAAGCATCTCAAGCATTCACCAACAACGTTGAGGGAATCAGCAAATGTACAACCGATTTCTGAACATCAAATAGAGCAACAAAATAACTTTTTTTTTTTTAACAGCGGACAAGGGAGTTGAGGCAAACTTCTTAGAAGAACAAACTCAAATTCATGGTGCACAAATTTTCATTTGTAATCGCTACATTTACAGTAGTCACGGTGAAGCAGAAACTCAAGCATTTTTTCCAGAAGCTCCTAAAAAAATTACAAGCACGAGAAAAGTAAATAATAATGACTAAAAAGTAGGAACGGACAAAATTTATGTCAACAGAAGTGTTGGACCTGCTACAATAGATTTAAATGAAAAAGGTTTGTTAAAATGTTCAACAGGATTCAATGGAGTGCCTTCGATTAAGTCTCATCAAGAAATACTAGCCTTAGCTAGAGTGACAATGTCCACTTATAATTTATTAAGAGATATTTATTTAGTCGATAAATCATAGAAATGTTGTATTTTTTTATATTAAAAAAAAGGAAACAATTATTTTAATTGAAAATATCACTAGCAAAAATAACGTGGTGAAGTATTCAAAATACCGAGGCAAACTAACCTTCTTTTTTAAAATGAAAACACTCAAGGCATGCCAGATTTTAGAAATCGTTCCATCCCACTTTTAAGAGAGAGAGAGAGGGAGAAAAGACCCTTTTTATTTTTATAGCTTTTCGTTTGCCAGGACAAGTGACATAATTTTCAACGAGCCTCTCGAACTAACCCAAAACATCATAAAATGCACATGTTACCAAAAAAATTTACAGATCTAAGAAAAATCGAAAATATAAGAATTCGTTGCAAAAATCATTAGCAATTATTCAGAAATGAATACAAAAATAAGATATCAACAGCGATCTGAAAATAAAAGACATAAGTAAAAATTTTAAATAGAAATTCAGCATAACGATATTACAAAAGTACTCATTGGTACATAAGAACAATTATGCACATATTTTATATATGGCATCTTCCTCATAAAACCTTTGGTTATAGGCATTTAGGGTATCCCAACTTATTTTTGATAAGTGTGTGGGTGATTTCTAAATTGGAAAAATATGTACATCCCATTGGCAACCTTACTTTTCAATAAGTACCGGGAAGACATTTGAAAAAAAAAAATTTTAAACATATATCATGTATACATGTAAACATTTTTCATTTTTTATAACCTGAAAACATGTAAATTATGAATAATAAAGAAGGAAAATAGACCATAGTGCCCAGATCTAATGTTTGTGGGTGATTCAAAACCAATCTATTTAGATTATTTTTCCCATAAGAAAAAAAGACGTTTTTGTAAATCTTATTCAGAATCCTCAATATTATCTCAATCGAGTTGAAACTCAACATTTTTCTTCACAATTAGCCATAGAATAAAAATATCACTTTTCAAAAACCAACACCATAATTCTGTTTTATAGGGTCCCAAAGAAACCCCATAAGTGAAAAAAAGTTTTTTTAAGGCGAATTGATTCTAATACATAAAATATTAATTTATACTGAAAATTAGATATTTTCATGAATTGTTTAAACAATTTATTATTGTTTTTAGCATTTTTCTCATAGAATGGAGTTAGAAAGACGCGGTTTTTCACAAATTTTCCATTTGTTGTCCAAATTCAATTAGAGGGAAGTGATAGTTCATCAATGTTAACAATAGTGATTGTTTAAACAATTCATCATAATTATTAATAATATTATATTTGAATAATGCTAGAAAGATGCGGATTTTTTTTTTAATTTCTGGCTTTTTGTCCAATTTTCATCTGTAGTCAAGTAATAATAAATTCAAGTTAACAAAATAATTGTTTAAACAGTTTATTATTATTATTAATAATATTATATTTGAATAATGCTGAAAAGATGCAGTTTTTTTAAATTTCTGGCTTTTTGTTTAATTTTTATTTGGAGTGAAGTAATAATGAATTCAAGTTAACAAAATAATTGTTTAAACAATTTATTATCATTGTTGATAATATTCTCTTTGCTTAATCGGTAGAATGTTGCGGTTTTTTCTGAAATTTTCAACTGTTTGTTTATTTTTTATTAGGCGTGACTTGATAATTAATTAGATTTAGCAAAAATAATTGTTTAAACAAATTATTATTGTTTATGAATATCTTCATCTATATCGATTGCGCCTGATAGTTGCGGTTTTACGGCAATTTTTACCTTTCTGTCCTTTTTTCACTTAGTGAGGTAATAATTAATTAAAGTTAACAGAAAAGTTGTTTAAACAATTTAATATTGTTTATAACTATCTTTTCTCAGATAAGTGCTAAAAAGTGGCGGTTTTTTCTAAAATCTTTCACTTTGCATCGCCTTTTTATTTATGAACATGTAATAAGTCAACCACAACAAAAATGATTTTTCGAAAGGTATTGTTGTTTTAAGTGAATTATTTTTTATCTTTTCCAAATGCTTAAAAAAAATAATTTAAAGAAAAAAAGCTATTTTACACAAGAGGCAAAAACAAAGAATAGAATAATTAGGAATAGGTGGAAGGACTAGGTCTTTCATTGACTTGTAAAAGTTTTTTTTTTTTGATTACAACAAGAAGTTTATTGCAAAGCGTAAAAGAAAAACTTGGAATTGCAAGTATTGTAATATCAGCACCCCCCCCCCCCACTCATGCCCTGGAGAAAACACGTCTCGTCGATGAAAATATATATACAAATTAAAAAGACTCCAAACAAATAATTAATTGATTATAACATCTCACTGGATAAGGTGGACTTACTGCAGTCAGGAAATTGCTTTCTGTACTCTGACTTTCGTCTCTAGTAAGAAGAGAATTAAAGTCCGATATCAACTTTATACCTCGTTCTGCTACATCGTTAACCACTTTTAATTTTCTGACTGCAGTCGCACCTTGCTGGTATTCTACATCAGTTTTCCAAAGTTTCGCGTCTTTGCTGAGAAAGGATGTGTTAATTTGGAGGCCCGTGAAAAAATCTTTGGATTTTTTTGAGATAAAAGCGTCGATATTCTTTGTGAGAATGTCCTGAATTGATGATGCTGGCAGGCGCTTCAAGTTCTCCGGATGCTGGTCTTCCGTTTCCAAAGCTTTCCTCATTAAATTTTTCTTTTCTGGCACTAGTTCATCGTCAAAAAAGGCTAACGCTGATGCTTGTGGAGTTAAGTACTACAAGTGGTTTTTCATTTTGTTTAAGAGGGTTTCAGAAACTTCCCTATCTTCTTCGGCATAAAGCTGCAAGTCTTTTATTAATTGCAGATCCTGAACTGGGGCTTCGTCTGCTCGTGGAGCTTCAACCCAATACTGGATGTAAATTAATACCAGGAAAACGCAAATCTTCTTACAAGCAGACTCTTCCGCTGGAGACATAAAGTATTCCTTCCGCAGCAGGAACATTTGCAGGCAGTAAATGGCTTTTGCCATCCATCTTGCCTGATGCATAGCACCTGGACGACGAAAAAAAATGCCACGCTTTGGGATGCCGCCCAAGAATATTACCGCCAGCTCAAGGATCTCCCTGTAGTCCTCCTGGCAGTAATCGTCATTCAGTTTCTCCATGAGAAAGACGAGGATATTTTCTTCCTTATTCTTTAGGGCTTTTTTTTACATATGGGTCGTTGATTCCAGGTTCGTAGTTCTGGGCATTTAAACTGGCCCACTTATCCTGAAATTTTTTGAAGAAAGGAACGGATGGACCTGTTGTTTTCCCAAACTTTACTTCAAATGCACTCTTCAGGAGAATCTCTGGAATATGATGTCTGCACATGAAATATAAAAGATGCCTTCCAATTTTTCCTTCCAGCAAAGTACAGGCACAGTTTCGCACATCAGTGTTAGTTGCTTCCGTATCGCAGCAATTTCCTTGTATAAGGTCAGTAAAACCCCATTACTGAAGGCATTAAAAAACAGCTTCAGCTTCTTCCTGTCCTGATCCACTCTCCAGCTCGGGAACTCCCAGCAGAATTTCTTTGTCTTCAGCAGTAACAATTACGGGCAATCGATCAACCTTTCCTTGTCCTGTTAGAGATGGAAGTAATTTTCCGTCCCAGTGCACTATATATGCTTTGTCCGTAACTTTTCCGTACTTTTGTCGGATAGTTTTGGCGTACTGAGCGCGAGATTCTTCTCGAAACCTGCGAATTGAAGACCGACTGACGACAACACTATTAGGATCGATGCCGAAAGATTCGCAGGCAGCCACTAAAATACGTGTGGCTTGTCTGTCACTTACTTTAGCAGCGTCTAGAGCTGAGGCAAGCTTGAGTGACATAATATTTTGCTTTGGTTTGGATGACATCTCTTCTGCATCTGAATCTGAATTTATACAAGAAGTAAAAGATTGATCTACAGACATGGGTGCTGCGAAATCAGGGTCTGCTGCATATTCATCTTTAGCCACCTGTCGTCTCTCTTCCAGCGAAGCACTGCTAGAACTGGATGACTGCTGCATTTCCGAAATATGAACTGAAATTAAGAAAATATAAATTTTAAATTACTGGCAGACATAATGAGTAAATAACTTACACCGATGTAAGGAACCAATTAAAAGTACAGTTGATTTAGACTCGCTTGCAGTGTATTTTGTTAAGAAATCTGGAGAAAGGATATTTTCAATTATTTTTCAATCAAGGGTCAGTATTCTCTAAATAACAGGTTTTTAAAATAAGTAAGTACTTATAAAAAATTCTTATTACTAGTTTATTTAGTTCACCATTTTCGACCAGAGATAAATTTTCTACTAAAATTATGAATCTTCAACGCAAAAAATGAAATTTCAAGAAAGTAGTTCAATTTTCAACTAAGGCGACCTATAAATATAAAATTTTAATCGAAAATATAATGGTTGATATTTGAAAAAAAAAGATTTTTTTTATAATGAAAAAACACTTGCATTTAACTCCCCCCCCCCCCACAGACAACCCACAAAACTATTCTAAAAATTTCTGAAGAATTAAAATAGGGGAAAAAGTACCAAAAAAGTTCAATTTCATTTTTTTTTTTTTTTTTTTGACAATTTCGACAAGTTCTCGGGTGATTTGTCGCAGACGACGTTTATTCATTCAATAGGCAACCATTTTAAATTATAATAACTAGTAATTAGACCCGCAAGTTAGAAAGAGAGAAAAATAGGTACTCTATGAAGTGACGTCAGCAGTGATGTCAGCAAAGCGCAGGGCGAGTAGTGGCGAGAGTCGCGAGAACAGCGTGCGCGTAGCTTGACGCGCGCATTTCCCTCCATCGATTTTCTACCCTCTCCGCTCGACTCCCACGCAACGCCCACGCAGCCTCCCAGTTAAAAGGGCGCGCACGGGCAAGCCATTGCCGTGCACAACAGATCTCTCTCTCTCTCTCTCTCTCTCGAACGCCAGAGTCCTCCAGCTGGATGCCAGCCAGAGGACCATTGACGACGCATCGCCTTCGCCCTCTTGTGAGGAAGCAACAACGAACTACGACGCCTTACTTTCCAACTTGCTTATCTGTAAAATCACCATGGTAAGGATCAAAAATTAAATAAAGAAAATTCGAAAACACACAATTCTAAATTTTTTTTCACTGGTCACTTAACTTCTCCCCCGTATTTCCTCCGCTAACGGATTAGCTGGCATACCAGCCTGCCCGTTTCCGCTGAGACAGCTGGCATACCAGCCCTCTCAGCCGATACACTGACTAACTTCTCCCCTCTCCCATGACAAACAAATCAACACTCCTCTAACTCAGCTCTTTCCAGGGGAAAAAGAAATCAAAAACACCCGCTCAACACGCTATCTCTTTCTATCTTAGGAGATAGATACATCACTCCCCCCTTTCCACCTCCCTCGACATTTATCCTCTCACTCCCTCCTCTGGTACTCTCCAAATCACTCTTCCAACCTTCCATCTCCCTCTATCTTATGAGATAGACACCTCACACCCTCCTTTCACCTCCCTCGAAATCTATCCACCATACATCCCTCCTCTACAAAAATGGCAACATTTCCTCTCACTCCCTCCTATGGGTCCTCGACCTCTTCTGTCTCTTATTACCCCCTGAGATCATTCCTTCTCACCCCTCATAATAGAGATTCATCCACTATCCCGACGTATATCCTTCTTACTACCCCCCACAAATATAACCCTAAAGTAAGGAGAATATCAATTGGCGGCCCAATTCGTGGGGCTTGAAAAGTAATTTTCCTGTGATTGATATCACAAATTCACGACCCTGAAAAGACTAACCGGGCAAACTAAAACTAAGTGAAATGGTTCTACGCACTCCAAAGAAAAAGCAACTTCTGGAAAGAACCATAGCAACACGCAACAACCCACTTCCGGAAGTGGTATAGAAAATCCGGTGGCGCCCTCTCCCAACACAACAAACATGGCCAACGGAGAAACAAACTCAACGGGATCACCATTAAGCCCGCTGGTGGAAACAAAGAACATCCCAACAACAAGCTCTACTGCATCCACTCTCTTCGTCCTGGGTAATATGCAAAACCCTCTCCCAAGCACCCCTTTCCAAACCCACCATGTACCTACTTTCCTACCAAACACACCTGTACCAAACCAATCACAAAGACTCCCTACCTCCGCCGAACAACCCATCCCTGCCGTCAACAACACATCATTCCCGACGTTTGCAACGAGACAACCCAACCCTGCTCCTACAAACTTCCACAGCCTACCCAATCCTAAAAACCCGGAAGATTTCCGTTTTATCCCCCCCACCGTCTCCATCCACGATATGCGCCAAATAATCCGCGCACTAAAAACACCAGCACCCCCCTTGCCGGAATTTTCTGGACTAAGCCACGAGGATCCAGAAGCCTTCCTACAAGAATGTGGGACATACTTCGAGCACACTGGCACCGAAGCCAACCATTGGACTCGGATTGCCGGAAGAGCATTGCCAGGAGAAGCGGCAAAATGGTGGACGCCCCTAAAATCCTTTAACCTCTCATGGGAAGCATTTTCCGAAGGCTTTCGGCATAAATATGCCAGTCAAGTAGTGGAAAACAATCTCCGCATCTCCCTCTACTCCGCGAAACAAGGAGAAAAAGACGCCACCGCAATATTTCTGCAAAAGAAATACTTATTGGCCAAACGCCTCCTACCAAATAATACGGAGGCTGAATTGGTCAGCGTAGTGTTTGAAAAATTTCGCCCCTCCAACAAACGCGTCACTCGTGCGGCCTCGCCGAAAACCTTCACAGAATTGATGGACAGAGCCACCCAGGCTGAAGCCGACGAGGCGGAAATGAACCTGGGACGAAAAAACCAAGAACAAACAAAAAAATCAACGGATGCTGCAGCTAAGACACCATTTACTAGGGGATTCGACCGGTTGCCTGCCTGCCATTACTGTCCAGGGCGCCATTAACACCGAGACTGCTCAGTATCGGCCCCTCAACCATCGGAAAACTGGAGAAGGGCGGCGGAGTCCCAAGGCATCTCAGGAAACCAAAGAAGAACAGCGGAAACCAAAGAACCCGCCGACAACAACACCACCAACCAGTAATAACCGCCGCCCGCACTACAAAAAGAAATTTACCCCACCTCTGGACCTATGTTGAAGGAAGAGAACTAGAAGCTCTGGCTGACTCCGGCTCATCCGACAATATCATTAGAACCGAGTTTCTTACGCCCAAACAAATCCACAGGATTCAACCAGGCCCACCCGAAGCTGACCTGGCTGCTGAAGGGCTCACCCTCAAACTTCGAGGAATAATCGACCTTAACGTCGAAATAAATCACAGGTCCTACCCTGGGTCCTTCTTCGTCGCCGATAACCTGGGCGAACAACTTATCCTGGGTAGGACCTGGCTAAAAGAACATCACGTTGTCCACGCACACCATTCCGATTGTCTCTATATCGGTTCACAAGAGAGACAACGAGTGTTCACCATCTCTGGCACACCTTGAGTTGCCGCCAACCCACCTAGCCTATCATCGGAAGAATTGATCAGCGATTTCAAAGGTCCAGTCGCTAATGCTTTCCGAGAATTAGCCCAGCGTCACGCACACATCTTTCATCAAGGAGGACATTTGCGTAAAGCCCTCACCACAAGCCACGAGATTCATCTTAAGCACAATCAGCCATTCCGGGACGCTCAGCGCCATTTTTCGGCGGCCAAGATGAAGGTACTGGAGGAAAGATTTAGGTCAAGCTAGGATCTTCTCAACGATTGACATAAAAAGTGGATATTGGCAAATACCCGTACACCCAGCTTCACGGAAATATACGCCATTTGCCATCCCTGGGGGAGGACAATACCAATTCCGAGTCATGCCGTTCGGATTGAAAAACGCCCCCTGTACGTTCCAAAATATTATAAAGGAAGTCTTAGGGACTTACTGGCGCCAGTTCGTAATAGCTTATCTGGATGATTTGATAATCTATTCAGCAAATGAGCCAGAACACATTTACCATCTGGGGTTAATTTTCGAGTGCCTAGAAAGATATGGGCTCTCTTATAATTTGAACAAGTGTCATTTTGGAAAAACGAAATTACAGTAACTTGGCCATCTAGTGACCTCCGAGGGAAACCAAGCTACCCCTGAGAGTATTCAGGCAATAAAAGAAGCGACACCCCCTAGAACCCGCAAGGAACTCCGAAGCTTTCTAGGAACCTGTAATTGGATACGAGAATATCTACCAAATTTCTCAATGGTAGCCACGCCTCTTACGGATTTATTATGTACTACAAAGCCGTATAAGTGGAACCCGATGGCCCAAGAAGCTTTTGAGAATGTACAAACCCTGGCGGACAAAAAACCCCTGAAGTTTAGTCGACCCAATCCGAAATTACCTTTTATCCTGCAAACTGATGCCAGCTCCAAGGGTATGGGTTTTGTACTTCTGCAGGAGGATGGAGAGAAATGCAAGCACATAATTTCCTATGCCAGTGCCAAATTCAACTAAACTGAGGCGAGACATCACTGTAACGAACAGGAGTGTCTTGCAGTTATCTGGGGAATCAAACACTTCCACCCTTTTTTAGAAGACAGCCCGTTCACACTACGCACAGATAGTACAGCTTTGACCTGGCTCGACCGGATGAAAGATGAAAAGTCGAAGCTCACTCGTTGGTCTCGTTTCCTCAGCAGACTTTCATTTACCGTCGAGCACTGTGCTGAAAAACATAACGAGTTGGCAGATGCATTATCTCGAAACCCCGCGCCCGATGCACCGACACCTGGTGAGCCAGATCTGGACTGCATGCTACCACCGAGTAGAAACTATAGCCGTTCCCCCTCCACGGCCACTCGTCCAGTGATCAACGCCATTGGGGTACTGAATGACGTCAGAGATGCGCAGCAGCGCGACGCCATGGTTAGCCGAGAAATTGAACGCTGGCACGTACTCCGTGACCAGCCACGCCGCACCGTTTGTGAAGAAAGTTACGTACAGAACCACAAGCTGGACAACCTTGGATTCTGGAGAAAGCACCCCGAAAAAGAAACGTGGACGTTGCGCATACCGATGAGTATAGAAGAACGCGTTCTCTGGGAATTTCATGACGACTCCCTTGCTGGACACCCAGGAGTCGACGAAACACTACGAGCCATCCAAAACTACTATTACTGGCCCGGAATGCAGCGAAGTGTGAGAAGTTATGTCAGTAGCTGCCATCTTTGTAGATGCAGCAAACCAGTGCGCACCTTCAAACCTAAAGCAATGAGGCCACGTGCTGCCACCTCTGCGTGGGAAACCGTAGCATTAGACCCATCGTTTACACGATGGGTCGAAGCATTTCCCATCGCATCTTCAAAAGCACCAACCATCACCGCCATTCTCGAAAGAGAAGTCTTCCCACGATGGGGATACCCCAGGCAGATACTCAGCGACAACGGCAAGCAGTTCACAAGCCGCCATTGGCTCAACGCTTGCCAGCGATGGGACAGCGAGCTCTGGACGACACCGATCTATCATCCCAGAGCCAATCCAACGGAACGAAGAAACCAAGAGATAAAGAAAGGGATTCGTTTAAGAGTCGACGCTATGAACCACAGGACATGGGATAAGAATATACCGGAAATCCTATGCGGAATACGTCGCCGTCAAAATGCCGCCACTGGTCGAACTCCTAGCCACCTGTTGCTAGGGTGGACGATCCACAGGCCCGGAGACTGGCGATTCAACCAAGATGGCCGCCAGCCAATAGAAGCTCGATTAGAAAGAGAGGACCGAGCACGTCAAAATCAAGCCACCTACCAGGCAAAATACGCAACTAACCCTCCGGTTCATCGCTATCAACCTGGGGACCGAGTTTATGTTGAAGGACACTTTCAATCAAAGAAAGCTGATCATTTTAACGCCGGTTTCGCCCACGACAAACCGGTCCACACGTAATCATATCGAAGGCTGCCGGAAATGTTTACTGGGTCAATCAAAATGGTACCGAGGTGAAAATACACGGTACTAAAATTTTCCCTTGCCCAATTATCAGGGAACCAGTAGCCCAAGCGGACCAGCGGCCACCAGAAGATGATGAAGCAGCTAGCGATGGTGGACAACCACGCTTAGCACCATCCTCAGATGAGGAAAATGAAGAAGATGATGAAGCAGCTAGTGATGGTGGACAACCACGCTCAGCATTACCCTCAGACGAGGAAAATGACGAAAATGATGAATGTGAAGCATCGACGCCAGGGATGGGTACTCCCAACTTAAATAGCTCTCTGGAACAGCCGAGAGCCAAACAAAGATGCAGAGACAACGGCCCAACCTTGTCTTTCGCCAGCAAACCACAACTCGCGACCCCCTTCAGCAGAAGGGAACAGCGAACCGCAACTCTTGCAGGGATCAGCACCTCTGATCCTGAAGAGCCTCAACGAAGCACTTCACGCGGATCGGCCCTTCCATCTCGTGAAGTTGCAGCTAGTGATGGTGGACAACCACGCTCAGCATCACCCTCTGAAGAGGAAGCAGATGAAGAAAAGGAACAAGACACTTCGGACGAGGCGTCCAATAAGGAAGAAAGTAACGCCAGGGGGCGCTACTCACTACGTCAGACGCAGCCGCACAACTACCGCGACGCACGAACGTATACACCTCAGCGGAGGCGTAATTAGGTTAAGGTAACTAGGCTTAAATTCCGGAATTAGGTTAGGATTTTGTAACTAGGATAAGATTTTGTAACTAGGTTAAGATTTTGTAAATATGTTAAGACAATACATTTAGAGTTTTTAGGTAAAATATATACTTGAGCAAATACGCATTATTTAAATAATTGTAAAATTATTTGAACAAATTATTTTATTGTTCTCATTGATTAAATAACTCATAAAGTCTAGAAAATACGTTCATTTCGCGAGTTAACTGAAAAAAACAAATATTTAAACAAATTTAAATTGTTTAAACAATTGAATATTAGCTAAAAAATGATTTGGAATTCTTACATTACTGATTAATGATAATTTTTTTTTAAACGTTTAAAAAGCCGCAATATTACGTAAAATTCAAATTTGTCACATATGGGGTTTTCTTTGGGGACCCATAAAAGTGGCTTAAAATTATTCAACCCCAAAATTTGATTGATTCTTATTCTCTGATGAGTTCTGAACAATATACTGAAACCCGGAATTATTTGTAACATATTATCGGGTGTAAATATTAGATTTACAAAAAGCTGACTTTTTCCCATGTTAAATCAATGGGAAACTTCATGGTCTTTGCGCGACCCCTAAATATTAACCGATTTTGCTCAAATTTGGAGATTTTTTTTCGACATTCGAACAAAACTGGGGGATGAGAGCAGAGAAATTCGAAAAAAGATCAACCAAGTACAAATAAGAACCACCCTAGTAGTCCTATTTTACCAGTGATCGAATCCATTTCAAATCAGGCAGGTTCTACACTTGAAGTTGCAGAATCTCTCGAGGACAGAATACGTATTTGAATTTTTTGCTTTGCTTTTCAAAAAAATGCCAATATTTTCTTGAAACGTATATAACTTTGGACCTAATTGAGATATTTAAGCTTCTTTTCAGATTCTGGTAGAGCTTATTGCCTTCTTTCAGAACTCACAAGAAAATTATGAAAATGTTCAGAATGACAAAATAGCGGCGGTGTTTCTGAAAATAATAATAGTCGATTTTCTCAAAAAAAGCACATTTATATTTCTTGTCAATTTTTTGTTAAATTTGTACTATCATAGGGAAAATACCATGTGAGTATCATGCGGGCTAAATAACTTTTGCGGACAATAGAATTTTTTTCATCAAATACAATTTTCGCATTTTTTTACAATTTACAACAGATACAAAAAAATGTGAAGGAAATAGTTTCCGCAGGTTAAAAAGTTGTACAAAAAGTTCTACTCATTCATGATATCTTGCACTATCTCCGAGAAAAATAAAAAAATTCAATTTTCACCAGGAAAAAAATTCCCTTGGCACAGAAATAGTTTAGCCCGCATAAAATTTATGGAATATCTGTTTTATATAAACAAAAAGTTGTAAAAAATATTTTTTTTTTCAAAATAAAATGGTGGAGTTCGCCCCCTTTCACAGAAATTGCCCATATGTTTCTAGTGCTCTAAGTAGTTTTTCAGATTTTATATATAAATGGACAATTTAAATTCGAAAAATGACTTCAATCATTTTTTCTATGATTCTGTGATAGTTTAATGTCTCTATGCAAATTTAGATTCACAATAATGGGTAAAACTCTAGAAATAAATTTTCACGAAAAAGATTCTGCGACTTCAAGTATAGAACCTGCCTGATTAGAAATGGATTCGGTCCAGTAATCTTTATAGAAACATAAATCCCATAAGAACTTGTACACATTTTGAAATAAATAAATTTAATGGAACTTTCGTGATACTTTTATCCCTGTTTGGAATGACTTTAAATTTCAAGAATAGTTAGTGCTTTACTAATTGGTATTTGCTAGAATATTTTCAATTTCAGAATAAAACTTATTTTCAAATAATGATTAAATAACATACCTGCATGTTGTTGTTCTTCATGAACTCGTCTACGTATGACCTCCTCTTCAATACGCTTCTCCCGTTTTTCGATTTTCTCTTGTAAAGATTGATCAACCTCAGCCATGTATCGTTGACGTCCCTTTTCTCCTTGAAGTATCAGAAATTTCTTATCTTCTTCAAAAACATCAGTGCGAGAAAGAACGTCTGATGAAGCTATATCAAACAATTCACTCAGCAACTGTTTGAAATCGTTCTCATTCCTCACTTGCGTTTCTGACTGACGACTTGAACCCTTTCGAAGATTCCGCCATTTCCCAAATAGATCTTTTATCTTTGTTAAACAGTGTTGGTCTTTTCGTACAGGTAAGCGTGCTTTTGTCCAAAAACTTTTTACTTCGTTCAACACTAAAACAGCACTCTCTTGTACACTGACTTTCAAATGACGATGGTTATATAAGAAAACCCGAAGTACTTGCAAATTTGATGATAATCTACTTCCGGTAATTTCCCGATCCATAAAATCAATTATATAGATATTTTCACGCAATCTGCGTTCGATATCTAATCCTGCAGCCATAGCTATCCACGCCAGATGTCTGCAGTCGAACTCAAAGAGGGAAACTGACTCCAAATCTCGATAGATTGTGAAAATCCTTTACAATTCAATGCAATATTTCCGGAACTCAGGTATATAGTATATAACCATTACCCAGGTATAACATGCAACGGGTGCAGAAACAGGTTTTCAGACAGTTGCTGCATTTCTAACACCTCACTAAAGTCTCTCAGTAACTTATTCAAGGGAAAGTTGTATTCATATGATCCGTGTGGAAAATTTGAAGCGTATTTTAAATATCTGTTTTATTTCAGAATACTAAATTATCAGAATATATATTCACAAAAAGGAAAGAGATTATTTAACATATAGTTTTCTCTAAGGTTTATTTATCAATTGTTAGTAATTAAGCAGGCGGAGCAAAGTGAAAGATTTTAGAAAAAACCGCCACTTTTTAGCACTTATCTGAGAAAAGATAGTTATAAACAATATTAAATTGTTTAAACAACTTTTCTGGTAACTTTAATTAATTATTACCTCACTAAGTGAAAAAAGGACAGAAAGGTAAAAATTGCCAAAAACCGCAACTATCAGGCGCAATCGATATAGATGAAGATGGTCATAAACAATAATAATTTGTTTAAACAATTATTATTGCTAAATATAATTAATTATCAAGTCACGCCTAATAAAAAATAAACAGACAGTGGAAAATTTCAGAAAAAACCGCAACATTCTACCGATTAAGCAATGAGAATATTATCAACAATGATAATAAATTGTTTAAACAATTATTTTATTAACTTGAATTCATTATTACTTCACTCCAAATGAAAATTAAAGAAAAAAGCCAGAAATTAAAAAAAAAACACATCTTTCTAGCATTATTCAATAATAATATTATTAATAAGTATAATAAATTGTTTAAACAATTATTTTGTTAACTTGAATTTATTATTACTTCACTACAGATGAAAATTGGACAAAAAGCCAGAAATTTAAAAAAACTCCGCATCTTTCTAGCATTATTCAAATATAATATTATTAATAATTATAATAAATTGTTTAAACAATCACTATTGTTAACATTGATGAACTATCACTTCCCCCTAATTGAAAATTGGCAAACAAATGGAAAATTTGTGAAAAAACCGCGTCTTTCTAATTACATTCTATGAGAAAATTGCTAAAAACAATAATAAATTGTTTCAACAATTCATTAAAATATCTAATTTTCAGTATAAAGTAATATTTTATGTATTAGAAACAATTCGCATTAAAAAAACTGCAAAAAAATCATAATTAGCGCCAAAAACTCGCAAAACCCATTTTTTCACTTATGGGGTTTCTTTGGGACCCTATAAAACAGACTTATGGGGGTGATATTTGAAAAGTGATATTTTATTCGTATTCTATGGCTAATTGTGCAGAGAAATGTTGGGTTTCAACTCGATTGAGATAATATTGAGGATTCTGAATAAGATTTACAAAAACGTCTTTTTTTCTTATGGGAAATACATGTTAAACTTCATGGGGCTTGCGCCACCCCTAAATATCATTTTTTTTCAAAACAAAAAGAAATGGATTTATTTTTAGGTGGATTCGAACAAATTTGAGGGGTGTCCCCATAAAAATTCGAAAAAAAATTTTTTGGACCACCCTACTGTACACCAGCAGGATTAGTGTCTTTCGTCTCCAAGTGCTACGGTGGTCGAATCATTGACGCTCAGATTACAACAACCACTGGACTTCTAGATTTATTAGAACCAGATGATCTCGTATTGGCAGATAAAGGATTTCCTGGGATTCAAAGCACCATTGATGAAAAGGGTACAGGTATTGTGGCAACATTTCGCATACATATTGAACGAATTATGCAGCGCTGAAGAATTTATGACATACTTATGAAACTGCCAATGAATTTACTGTCTATTGCAGATAATGTTGTGTATATGTGTTGCGTTTTAGTCAATGTACAATCGCCAATATTAAAAGAAGTAAGCGACTCTGAAGACGTTGAAAAAACTTAATTCGATCGAACTTTGCATCTCTTCTAAATTCTTCTAAAAGTTTTTCAATGCTCTTCGTTTTTCTAGAATTACTAGAATGTGCTTTATCGCTCGCAGATATTCGAAACGACCTTTCTTCGGCCCATTCTGTTGAATTATACTGGTATTTCGTTCTCAAACTCAAACTTTCTATGTCTGTTTCACTAAGTATGACTCGTTGACGATAAAAATCAAGCAATTTCAGTTCTGTTTCATCCAAACTGTTACTAAAATATACTTGCATTTTTTTTAGATTTATCAATTGCACGCTGCATGCAAATAATGCAATTACTATCATTAACTAATGTAATCGCTGAGTCAATACAATCCATTAATAGTATATTGTGTTACGACTCAGCAAACCACGGCTTTGACGTCCGAGGCCAATGTTTGCAGTACGAGGCGTACATCAAAGGTTTGCTGAGGAGTGACACACGATATTTTATGCAAAAACGGAATGGTTTTCGTATACGAGTGTGGGTCGAGGGTGAAGCTTTAATGGGGTTGGGGGCGGAGGCCCCGTTGGGTGATCTGGGTGGGGGGGGGGGTAGCCCCCCCGTAAGGAAAAATTCAACAAGCAAACATTTTCAGCTTTTTTTTCCAAGTGAGGTGGTGTGCACTGCATAAACTCCATCTTCATTATCACTTGCCTCTTCGCTCTGCCTCTTCCAAATTTTAGAAAAAGAAAGTACTTCAAGTAGTTTTTAGAGTAGAAGTATTATTTCAAAGAAGAATTTTTTCTGAATTATAATAGAAAATTTGGTTACATTGTTCGTTGTGAAATAAGCGTTTTTTATTTAAAAATTCAACTACTTGGTTAAAAGTAAAACTTTTTTGTTAAAAATTAATTTTTGTTGGTTGAAGATTCATAATTTTAATCGAAAATTCATCTCTGGTTGAAAATGTAACTACTTTGTTGAAAATTAGTTTTTTAAACTAAAAATTAACTATTCCCGTAGAAAATTGAACTATTTTGCTCAAAATCCCTTATTTATATCTCTTATTTAAAAATGAAACTATTTGTTTAAAAATGTATATACCTTGTGGAAAATTCTTCTTTTTTTGTAGTTGAAAATTAATCTTTTTGGTATAAAATTCAACTATTTCAGTTGAAGATTCATCATTTTGGTTGAAAATTCATCAGTTTGGTTGAATAGTATATTGTGTTACGACTCAGCAAACCACGGTTTTGACTTCCGAGGCCGATGTTTTAATTTTTTAATGAAAAATATCAATTTTCAACCAAATATTTGAATTTTCATCTTACAAAGATAAATTTTCAACCAAAAATAGAATAGTTAAATTTTCTGTTAAATCATTTTCAGCTTCTTCTTGCAAGTGAGGTGGAGTGCACAGGTGAAACTTTTTATCTTGATTATCACTTGCCATCGCGACAAGTATAGTCATTCTTAACGGTTGACGAAACACTCGTGCAATGAAAAAATTTTGGGCAAGCAGCTGTCTTCTTAGTGAGAACGCAGCGCCACCACGGCGCGGCTGTCGGTGCAGCAGCCACACCACATTTGAGTGAGCAATAGTGCCAAACGTGCGAGCAGAATCTTCCCCGCGTGTTGGGAACGCTGCAGTCCCACAAAAGAGAAAGCAATTGCCCCACGGGTCCAGAAATGGATTTTCGCGGACAAATTATGCAGGTCGCAGTTGAGTTTTGTGATCGTGTAAACAATTAAGTACACCAGAAATCAATAATAGTAAATGCCTAGATACAAATATAATGAAAATGAATTGTTTAAAAGACATTTTATTGCCATAAAAAATGTTATAAACTAATAGACATCTATCGAATTTTTACGAGATAAAATATTTTGTCGGCATGAAAAATAATTTTAAAATACTTGACAATGTTATTTGAAGTGAAAAAATATTTAAACATAAAAATTCATGGTTTATATTAACAAATTATACAAATAATTGTTTTATAGTCGTATCTTTTTCGGGATGGGAACAATTTTTCTACACAAAGTTGCTGAGAATGACTTAATGATTTTTTTAGCCCGAAAATTTTATTATAAGTCAAAAATTAAATTTTTTATAACAAATTGTATAAACAATTGTGTTGTATTTGTCTATTGTTACAGGGAAAAATTAATTTTGTTTTTTAAAAACATTCTGCGAATGCCTTTATGATGTTACTTGTCGCGAAAACCTTAAAAGTATATGTCAGTATACAAATGTAGATATAATAAAAAGATTACTGAAACTTGTTCCAAAGTCCGAAAAAAATAAGAGACATTTTTTTGTGGTTGATTCTCAACCAGTCCATTCAGATTATCAAATTTTTGAAATAGCAAAAGATATAATCCAAACAACCATACATTTCTAAAATAGCGTCGGCTTGCGGGTTCGATTCCCGCCTCGCACTCTGGAACTCTGCAACTCTGCAAGGGAGTTGTTCATCTCCGGAGAGTCGTGGGACCGGTACCTCTAGAGAAAAAGGTTCTCTAAGTACTTAAGGGCATGTGACAGACATAAATACCTACATTACCGACCTCACTTTTTTAATTTTCTGAATTTTTTTTCAATCTAAGAACTTTTTTCGTAAATAAAATATCGGGCTGAAACTTTGGAAAATGTATGAGAAGATAATAAACTACATTTACGTACTTTATTCGAGGAAGAATTTCGCAAAAAATTATTTTCGAAGAAATTCAAACTGGGTGCATTTTTTGAACCTAAGAACTTTTTTTATAAGTGAAATATCAGCTTCAAACTTTGAGAAATGCAAGAGCCGACAGTAAAGTACGTTTATGTACATCATTTGAGTATAAAAGATGCAAAAATAAAAATTTCAACTAAATGTCAACTCTGATTGCCAGTTCGGTCGGTATTCGCGATGGAAATGAAAATGCGAAGTCTGGCGGCCACTAAACGAGGCTCTATCAGCTGGCTCGTCTACATCCGAAATGTGGGGTCCACGCTGTCAAAGATAGATGATGCGGTTTTCTTACAATAATATTGTTTTAAAGTTGTGTCCAGCATAAAAGTTGAGTGAAATATGTTGTTTCAATGTTGAATTATGTAAGTATTGAAATCGTTATTGCCCCCGTTAAGTGGCCGCCAGACTTCGCATTTTCATGCCCATGCAAATACCGACCGAACTGGCGACCGGAGTTGACATTTATTTGGAATTTTTCTTTTTGCATCGTTTATACTCAAATGTCATTGCGTGAATGCGACAAGTTATTTTTCTCTAAGAAGTGATCCAAGATCAAAAGTTAATTTGTAAAAATAAAATAAGCCCGAATATATACGACAAACCGTTTGTCGGATGAAACAAACTCCGCGCGAATCTCGGGTTGGGGATGCCGTTCTCCCGCCTAAACGGAGCGTTACTGTACCAACACTGTTGAGGCTACAGCTGTTCCAATGTGGGAACACAACGTGCCCAACAAGAGAGAGGATCCGCACTAAGCTGCGGGCGAGCAGCACGCGACGCATTTGGTGTTGCAGCTCTATCACGTGGGCGAGGAGCTCGCCCAAAATTTTTTCAGTGCGGGCTTTCGTGCAATCTGACTCACGTGTTGCTGCGTGTTGCCGGCTGGCATGCTTTGTACAACTGTATTGTACAGTCTACAAATATCAGTCCTATGTACCGCACAAGCGTCAGTAGTGAGAGACAGGAGAGTGTCGCCGCTTGGACCAAAAGCGCATGCGCGCACTCCGTAAAAGTATACTTTTACGGCCGTGGCCGGCAAAATACCCCCTCCGATAAACGAGAAGTTCGCGTCCCACGAACACGCAGAGAAAGATACGAAAACCGTCCGGTTTTGCATAAAATAGATTTAACTGCTCTTTCCCCTTCAGTTTTCGATTCTTCTCGAAGAACAGCACGTAAGGCACACGGATCATTAGCAAGCTCTGAAATGCAAATATATGTTTGCATTTGCCCCCTGCTTGGGATACGCACGTGCATGAAACTTAAATTACATTCCGCTCTGAGTCAATATGTAAACAATTTTTTTTAAATTACTATTTGCCCTATTACTAGTTTGAAAAATAATATACTCTCTTCCTAATCTTTCTATTAAAATAATATTATAATTTTTTACACAATTAGGATTTTATGAATTTTTAAATATTTACAGATATATACCTCTAATTTAACATAATAAAGTGGAGAATTGACTGAAGTCTGACGAATGACACTGACTTGAATTCTTTTACTAATACCGTTTATTCGTATTTCCTCTACTTTAATAACATGTATTATAGACAAAGCCTTTCCTGTTCTTAATAGTCTCATCATGAAACGCAATCCCATGCTTTATTGAATCAAATCCAGTTCTTATTATAATATTCATAATGAGCTGTCAATGGAAATAATCATATTGAGGTTATGTTTACGCCGATTTAAAGAATTGATGTGCATATAAAAACTTACAATTACCGTGTGCCTTTCTCAAATATTATTTCTCAAAGAAAAATTTTTTAAATAGTAAATATACGCTTCTTTTATTTTTATATGTCTATTTATAAAAATATTTTTTATTAATATCACCCTATAAAATTTACATTTTCATCTAACGAGAAATTCCGATTTCTGTCGCTCGAGCGCTAGCAGTCATATCCGGTATCGGTTCAAGGTCATGTCCGTAGCGAATAGAACTTACCACGATTTTTCATTGCACACATAGTAAGGAGATTTTCTAACCAGTCAGTAGAGTGAGACAGATAAATTAAAAATCAAAATAACCTATCAAACGGTATCGTACTGGCCGTTACTGCAGCGCAATTAAAGCTTTTGAAATTTTTGTGAAGGATGACGTCAATAGATTTAAAATTAAATATTTACTTCCTCCAAGCATATAACAATGAGAATAACTTACCTTGATTTCGGTAGGTTCTGCAAACTTCTGAACTTCTTTCCACACTTCCAAGAAACTGTCAAGAAGTTCCTTATTCGGACCTTCGCCCTCAACTTTCGTTCTACCGACATAGAGTCGAGACAAGGCACAGCCTTTCTTTACCAATGCCTCGACTAGGCAGTTTTTTTGCTTCTCCATTGTCGATTTAACTTTGGCAGCATCTGGTCGCTGGTCACTCTTTGCACCGAAATATGCTAATAATTTGTCCTGATCGACGGTACCTAAAACTTTGTCAGCGACACCCAGCATCTGATTCGCATAATTTAGCGACGTATCCGGCAAATCGTCGTGGGGAACGTGACGCCTGGCTTCCGTCAGGTCCAACGACGACAACATGGCAGTATAAACTGGTAAATGATCTGGAAAGTCTGACTTCAACTCCACGTACAATTTGTGGGCATGTTCTCCAGGTTCTGTTCCCAAAATAAACAATTTATTTAAACGTTTCCTTATCTACAAAACAAGCATACATGAGAGAAACGGTCAACATTGTTGCATTCAAATTTAGCCACATAGTCATTTTTGCTAAAAGTATAGCATTTAAAGTAGTCCGGCTATTGGATCGGTCAGATGAAAAATCATAAAAATTAGTTTTTTTTTTTGACGGAGAAATATGTTCTCTTTCACATAATGCCTTTTTTATGGGCCCTTTGTAGGTTAAAATTTGAATTGTCGCTGTTTAAAGACGTGTCCAAAAACATGCAATCTTATGGAGAGGCCTTTCGCGGGATCCAATAAAGGTTAGTTTTGGCTTTAAAACACGTTGAATATTGTTAGGAAAAATGTTCTGGAGACAGAAAATATATTGTGAAATTTGAATTACTGCTCATTTGTACTTGCTTCCAGGGCATTTGAGCTTCATTTTAGCAAAACATACCGAGGTAAAATATGACGATAACGGTGTGGCGTTGACTAAGGTTGGCAGTACAGCTTCTGCTGGAATCGGGAAGCGCGCGAAATTTCAAATAATGATTTTGTTGGCGGTTTATTGCAGGTTATGTTTACTTTCTCGACATGTGGTTACGCTGCCAACTGCTGAGCGTGAAAAATGACGTTGACTCGAATCGAGTCAAATCAACATTTAAATTTACATTCTATTATTATTTAAAAAATATTTTATTTATATTGATCAGAATACAAATTTAATACTTAAGTTATTAATTGATAAGCTGGCCAAATTTTGGATTTAATTCCAAATTTCAGAAAAAAATAATGGACATAGCTTTGACTAGCTTTTCCAATAGCCGGACTACTTTAACGGTGTTTGAATACTCAAACTTACGAAAACAAATAATTCCAGAAAATTTCCATCATTAGAGAAAACTCAGACATTTTTTAAACGAAAACTATTCTTTTTTTGACAGAGCAAACTTGGGATAAATATGAAAAAAAAAAATAGTTTTGAAAATCACAGACACTTGGGAGAAGTTGCTGAATTAGTCATCTTAAGAAGGCTGGATACAGGGCCTCTTGTAAGAATGTCGTTCTAATGTATTTTTTGTATAACACATGCACGAAATGTACGCTTTTCGAGGCAGGTATTGCGTGCGGGAAGTGACCAATTCCAAAACCGTGGTAAAAAGCAGTTATAAAAATACTTTTTCTAGCTGCTGCGCGTGCGCAGTTCGAGCCAAATTACTTTTTCTTGCTGTTCCGTTTGTGCATTTCGATTCAGAATTACTTTCCAGGACTGCCGGAATCATAACCTCACTTCATTATGATTTGACGCTTGAGAGACTGATTGTGAGTAGTAAATAGTGATTGGGCAAACTCGAAGTGATAAGTTGCCATAAAGACTAATAAATTACCATAAATTACTGAAAATTTTTGAATACCTGAAATTTCCGGTAATTTGGCAATTTTCCATAAATTTCCGGAAATTTTTGGATTTCTTCCAAAAAGCTTTCGATACCTTACATTTCTAGGAATTTTCGGTAATTTTAGGTTATTCAACCATACATTTCCGAAAAATTTGTTTTTATTGTTTCTCAAATCGAAAATTTCCTGCATTTGTTACAAAAAATATCGTGTGCTACAGGTGCTGAAAGTAGACAGTTGCAATTCTTGTGGAGTTTACAGTACTTGCCATCAGCTCATCATCGGGTCGTTTCCGGCTCGTCTTTGGCTCGTTTACAGCTCGCCTCTAACTCGCCTACAACTCACCTTCAGTTCGCCTCTGGCTCGTACAAAAAACTTCACACTCGTGTGGAACTGCCTACTTTCCGCACTTGTAGCACAATATACTATTATCTAACAGAGTATGGTTTCCTCGTTTTCTCGGCGTGGTTTGGAACAGCAAAGTAGGTCTTTGTGAGTGGTGGCGTACTTTACCGGCTTAGGCAGAGAAATTGTACTTTGACGGTCGCGGCGTATGCGCGCGCATGCACATTCATTACTTCACCCCACACACACTGCTCTGCGCGTTACTTGTGCCTTTAAACTAATCTCAAACGTCAGACGTAATTTCATAAGAAAACTCACAAACCATACTCTTATTAAGGTCGACAGTGAGTTTGCAATAACTCGGCTATACCTCGGCAGCGCCTCGTTTTTGTAAACTCACGCTCGGCCGTAAAATGACTAGTTCGCTTCCTTGGTCCACAATATATTATTATCCGAAAGTATTTTGAACATTACGACTTATTTAGTATATCTGGGTTAATAAAATAAGAAGCTATGATGTTTATGTAACGAATTTCGACAATTATTTTTGTAATTAAAGGCATGACCGGTCAAAGTTACCCTACTTTTGAAGACTAATATTTTGAACTGTAATAATTTTTTCAATAATTTAAAAAACGAAGAGCACAGATCGATTCTTCATGAAATATGATTGCTATTTAAAAAACCTAAAAAAGCACGAGCCATGAAAGGTCACCAAGCGGTAAATTTAAGGCAAGAAACTAACGATCCTAGTAGCAAAAGTGTTAAGCAGACCTTTGGTAAGCTTACTCACTGTTTAGACACTGCAATGCGTACCCTTTACCGCACCCGAGCAAGTTCAAGGTCTACCAAACTGATTGCTGAGGATCATAAGGACACTGGGGTTCCTACCTTAACTGGGACGAAGATGGTAGTAAAGCACTCGTAGGGCCGCATTATGTCTGTAGAGATATAACGTTCCCGCGAGAATGGGACACCTGGGCAGTATGTGTTCTAGGTACCCAGCGTGTGTATGACACGCTCTGCACCTATCGCTGGGAACTTCGTGAAGTAAAATGCGGTCACGGTATACTAAGGTAGAAACGACACCGTCTTGGCATGCAAAAATGCAACCCTCTGTACCTGAATTAAGTCCTGATTATCTGAAGGAAGCAAAAGTTAGCTCCTTCGAAAGAGACTGATTTTCTACATTTCTGTAAAATATTCCGTGCATTTAATCGTCCAGGGGCTGGTGGCCGAATTTGTCAACCTCTTCTTTCTTTACTTGGGCTTTTAGAAGTGAGACATCAAGATGGAGTAATGCACTTTCCTCACTTCTGATGTTAACATTCAGGCCAAGGGTTTCGGCCGCCTGCTCCACGGCTGTGTAAAGGAACGCTCCTTTGCCAAACATCTCGAGTTACCTGACCATTTTTAGAGGAAGATCTCTGCCATTTGCAACGACGTAAGCTGTATTCAGCACAATTTGGTTATGAAGATATTGGATATTCAGAAGTCCGCCTTGACGGCGTGAGATTTATTATCTCGGAACGGATGATTTGATATACAAGCTCTTATGCATATGCATGATCTTACGCGTAACAATGTCGAGGATCGTGAGCTCGTGTTTCGCCCATGAAACTACCCCAAGCGAGTAGAGTTGAACCGTGATGACAAGCATGTTAGTCGCAGATCAACGCCGACAGATTGGAAGACCAAATCTATCGAAGGAGGCGCTTGTGCCTGCTTCGGAGAGACCCCTTTACTGATGTTATATCAACTGTGTCTCGTCAGTGTCGAAGTGTCTAATAACTCTCATAACCACGAGCTCAGACGATATTTAAAGCACTTTGAAGTTGCTTTGAACTAGAAGCATATATCTTGAGGTCAACCATTCAAAATACATGAATAAGCTTATTATCGCGATGATTCGTGTGGCCGCAGAGGTACCCAGGATAATTGCGTAGTGCGAGGGATAGTGGCAGAAGTGTGATGCAAAGGAGCAGAGGGCTCATGATGTCGTCCTGACAGACGCCCCTCTGGAAGGTGGCGCTGTTCGTCGTCACACAATAATCTTCAGATGAGATAGTGAATCTACTTTTCTAAAGGGGTATCAATCTCTCTATGAATCTCACTATGTGTGGATGAACCTTCAAGCTTTCTAACACATAGATGATAAGTCTATGAGAGGCTGAATCGGAAGATTTCCCGTCGTCAATCCAGGCCATCGACATACAGCGCTGGTGGCCTTTTGCGTCTTTGCAGACGTACCTGTCAATTAGCAGGTTCTCTCGGCAGCCTACTACGCCTTTTTCAAACAGCGTTGTTCGTACTTCTCTCTCCACACAGACCCAATTCTTCGAACAATACTGTCGTTGAGGCTAGCTCTAAGGATCATATACAGCGTGTTTAGACAAGTTATTGGCCTGTAGTTCCCTGGGTTGGAAAAGTCGCCTTTCTTCGGTAGATGTACAGTGCTTCCTAATACCAGCCACTGCGGGATGAGCATCTCCGACTTTGAGTATGAGGTGAAGATGCAGGCTAGATGTTGGTGCGTAGAAGGAAATTTCTCTCACCAGAAGTTCTTGATACCATCTGGTCCTGCAGCGAAGAAGTTCTTCCGTGTACATAAGTGCTTGCTTCACCTCTTCAGCGCGTTTAATCATTTTGAACCGCATCTACAACTGGGTTTGGTGGTGTCATTGTTATTCCCATGAGTAACTAGGGAAAGGCTTCGTCCATCCTTGTAAAGCTCCGCATGCAAGGATAAGGTTGCATACTCTTGGAGTTCACCCGGTATCCCAGAGTCACCGTTTAAGACACCTCACACAGGGGCCATTTAGCTTTCAGCACGATTGTTACGCCTCCGCTTGGAGGTTTTTCCTTCAGGACGAACCCTGGACAACTGTCCGCGACTGCTTTGGCTGATTCAAATCGAAGGCTAAAACCGACGATGGATCAAAAGACCAAAAAATGCTTGCATCAACGGAACAAGACGATTGGATGGGCGAAACAGAATGCTTTCCGTGTTCAGTTTGTAATTTTTTACATAACATCTGGTAGGCCGTTCACGGAAAGGGTCCGAAAGCTCGCCCGCGAACTGAGGATCTACCATCACACAATGAAAAAGTAAAAGCTGCTGACAATCAAGCAGCGCATTGTTAACAAATTACGAGTTTATCTGATGCATGGAGGAGTATACACAAGATGGAGGAGTGGGTCAGGGAGAATCAACAGTTTCTCACTGACAACTCGCGCTTCTTCTGCTATCTCTCTGTTTCCATCAAAAACCCACCCAAGCCCGACGAGGTAGAGACTTTTTGAAGAAAGGTATACGAGATCCCGAAAACACTTCATTTTAAGAAAAACACTAAAAATATCATCTGCTTTAAGGAGCTTTGCAACAACCTCATAACATATTGGGAGGAATATCCATCAATCACTGCTTAGGGGCACCAAGAACTTTTCCGCTGCAGGACCAGATTGTATCAGGAACTTTTGGTGGAAGAAGTTTATTTCTATACACCAACATCTGGCCCGCATTTTCACCTTATATTTAAACTCGCAGAGGCCCATTCCGCAGTGGCTAGTGTGAGGAAGTACTATACTCCTACCTAAGAAAGGCGACTTGTCCAACCCCGAGAACTATAGGCCAATAACTTGTCTGAACAAGCTGTACAAGATCTTTACAACTATCCCAAACGACAGGATTGTTGGACAAATTGTGCATATGTGCAGAGAGATGTACGAACAACGTGGCACAAAAAAAGTTGTAGCAGGCTGCTGAGAGAATCGGCTAATTGACAGGTGCGTGTGCAAAGATGCAGCAACCCACCAGCGCACCCTGTCGATGGCCTGGATTGACTACCAGAAAGCATTCTCTTGAACCTTTCATAGACTTATCATCTGTTTGTTGGAAAGCTCGAAGGTTCATCCACCCATCGTGAGATGCATAGAGAGATTGATGCTCCTTTGGAAAACTAGATTTACTATCTCATTTGGAAATTATCGTGTGGCAACGAACAACGTCACCTTCTAGAAGGGCGTCTGTCAGGGCGACACCATGAGCCCTCTGCTCTTTTGCATCACACTTATTCCACTATCTTTCGCACTACGCAATTCTCCTGGGTACCTCTGCGCCAACACTAATCATCGCGAGCATAAGGTCACTCATGTATTTTAGATAGTGATGCCGTCGAGCGATATTTCCTGACATCGACACGATCCCGACTCGATCCTAGCCTCCAGTATCGGTCGTAGATCTGGTCGGTTTTCGCTCGGCTCGACTTTGCTTGGAAGTCGATATATCGGCTCGGGATCGGGGTTTCGATACTTCTTCGACAGATATGCACTTCTCACTTGAACCGTGCGGAGAGGGAAATTTGATATTGGGTTGACGTCACTCGGTCAACCCCGATTCATCTTCCGACTGGTTAAACCGGTCATGCGTTAGCCTGGAGTGAAAATCCTGAAATTTATTTTCCCAATATTAGAAGAGTTGTACTTTGGCATCAAAAAGAGAATGCAAAAAACTGTTCAAACCGAACAATTTTTTCCGTTTGGTTTTCTGATTCTAAAATTGGTAATTTTGAAAATCATTTAAATACTTCGGATGAAAAGGATAATTAGGGAGAATTTTGTGTAACATATACTTTCCAAAGATGAATAACAATATAAAATCAGTGTAGCAGCAAAACCGGGAAAAGCGATAAATGACTGGGAATGTTATTAGACTGTGATAAACCGGGAAATAAAAGTGCATTTTTTTTTGACCGGGAAATTTCTAATAACCTGATATATGCAATTTTAAATTAGTTTTATATTAGTTCTTCAATGTGAAGTTGATAAATTCAATTGTGAACTTTTTCAATTATGAAATGACTTAGTTTACAATGCGTGATTAAACAATCTTTTACTTTAAATATGTTCAATTTTAGGTCTTTATCTTTAAATGTAGATTTTCAAATCAAAGAATAAGCTCGAGCTTCGTTCCAACTCTGGAGTGGCCTGTGAATACCACTAAGATTCCTTTTAATAATGAAGGCATTAATGTATACCTCAGTAAAACGAAATATATCTGTATTGTTGAAATATTGCTTCAAGGGTGTTTTGAAATTAGGAATTTTTAGAAATATGTGAGTTTGTGGTATTATTTTCCTACCATAAAAATGTAATAATCTGGTTAAAGTTGACAACCTATAATTATTTTCCGTCGTTTTTCCCTCTAGATCATAATGTAGTAGTACTCTAATAGCGCATACTGCTCACTTCTCGGGGAACCGTTCATTGTGTAATTTTGCACGGTTTGATCCACATCAAATCAATTATAAAAGTTACAAAGATGGGAAGAAAACGTGATTATTCAGAGGAGGAAAGTCATCACCATAAGAGGAGGAGCGGAGCAGATCTACCAGTGCATAAATATGGAGAAAAATCGAACGATTGGAAAGAAAAATGGAAAGACGCAGACGCTTGAGATCTCGCTCCAATCATGCTTCCCGTCATGGCTTCCGAGATTCAGGCAGCGTCAATTCTTTTTATCGGCTATATAATTGTGAAAGATATCCGAAAGATACGTTGCATTATGGCCGGTAGGTATTTCCTCCAGCGTGATTTTTATTTAACCCATTTGATCGCTGCCTGCGAAGCACGACGAATTTTTCCATAATGATTGTAATAGTATATTACGATCCAAGGCCAGAAAGTTGGATTTCCGGGCGTGTGTGATATAAAGGCCGAGGCCTCATATTACGCATGCCAGGGCATCCAATATTTCTGGCCGTGTGTCGTATACTATTTTTCTTCATCCCCAGCCTAAAGTACGTTTAATAATTATTGTTAATTAATAAAATGCGTTGTCGGCTGCTTGCTCGGATGCTTTTTCTTTTGTCGCCTGTATCAGCACTAACTCCCGTACACCTCGCGTAGCGCCGCTGCTGATCTCGGTCAGTTGAGCCGATGCATGGGATTCAGTCGCCCGCCCAGACTTTTGCAAAGCCGAGAGGGAGCCGAGGTTTTACTGCTCAGGGCGAGTATCAAAAACACATATTTTTTATTTTTTCTTAATACTTCTTCCTCGTCCGCAGAACCTTCAGACGAGGAGTCGACCATTTTTGAGGATTTGTGCCGTATTTTTATGCACAAAAATCGCAATAACTTCTTTTTTCCATTCACCTGCCAAGATACATATTTTTCAGAGACTAAGTATACAATAACACAATACTGAGCGTTGCTACGTCAGCTTGCTACAAAAGCGAGCTTTAAACTTGAAGGGCCCGCCGTCGAAGAAGGGCTACAACTCCTCTCGGCAGGGCGGCAGAACTGGTCTTATTATTCGCAAACGAATCGCCGCAGATATTAACCGTGAATAAAACGGCCGCCAGACTAAAATTCTTCTTTCATATTTGGAAAGAATTTACTCAGGATACCTTAATTTTGCAATGGATACAGGGGTATCGAATTCCTTTTATTGGAAAGGTAAGTCAATACTGCACTTCAAAACAGAGACACCTTTCACAATCTGTGGTTAGGGAGACCTCTCATGCTATAAACCAGATTATGGAAAAGGGTGCAGTTTCAGAATGTGAACCATGCGATGGTCAATTTCTGTCTAGTTACCTTCTTGTGCAAAAATCAAATAGGGAAAATAGATTTATTCTTAATCTCAAAAATCCTAATTCTTTTATTGATCGGCCTCATTTAAAAATGGAAGATTCCAAGACGGTAATATGATTACTAGTTCCAGATTGTTATATGGCAACAATTGAACTGAAGGACGCATTTTTACTAGTTTCTATAGCAGAAGATTTAAAAAAATATTTACGATTCTAATTCAACGGTGTATTGTAACAATTTAATTGTTTACCTTTCGGCCTGTGTACATCTCCATACGTATAGGTATATCTCCATAGGTCCAGGGTTTTATGTCGGTTATTTATTTGGATGGCATATGGCTAACCAGAAACACTGAAGAGGCGTGTAATTTGAATGTTTTAAGAACTAAAGAACTATCAGAGACTTTAAGGGTTTTACTTAATTTTGAAAAGTGTAGTTTAGCTCACTCACAAGTATGCAAATTTCGTGGGTTGTTATGCAATAGCAAAAAATATCGTGTAGAACTCCCGACAGACAAAAGGTGTAAGATTTCAAACATAAAGAATGAGTAATTATCAAAATCGGAATGTAAAATTAGGGATTTTGCGCAATGTATTAGAGTTTTAGGGTCAGCATGTCCAACAGTCAAGTACGGTTGGCTTTATACAAAAGATATGCAACGCGAAAATTTGGCAGCTATTCAAAAAACAGGCAGTTATGATAAGAATATGAGAATAACTTCAGACGCTAAACTTGAACTTGATTAGTAGAAAAGAAACATTATGTTAATTAATCATCCTATTCGCAATTATATTTATCAACTTGAGATATTTTCGAATGCATCCTTAACGGGGTGGGGAGCTTGCTGCGCGGATAAATGAACTCATGGCAGGTGGAGTTCGGAAGAAAGATCCCACCATATAAATTATCTGGAATTAAAGGCCGCATTCTATGCATTACGTTGCTTTGCTATATAGAATAGGCCCTGTGAAATTTTAATGCGAATAGATAATCCTACAGCGATTTCATATGTAAATTGTACGGGAGCTATACAGTACCCAAAATTGAATCAGATTGATAGGCTCTTCTGGGAATGGTGTGCAGGGTGAGACATTTGGATTTTTGCCTCATACATCAAGTCCAAAGAAAATGTGATACCGACATCGAGCATGTAATTGCTTATTTACCGGACATCTTTAAGATCTCTGGACCCTACGGAACTGTTAACACTGAACAACAAAACTTTAAGCCCGGGATGTCTCATTGAAGTGAATATGATTTTTATATGTAATTTGAGCCATAGAATACGAAAATGACCTCAGTTTTTGGCCTACACATCAGGATTTTTTTTAGATCGCAAAATATCGATTTTTCGAAAAATCCCTATTTAACGCATTTTCGGGATTATTTGCATATCGCGATTTTCGTATCATTTAAATTAAAATTAATTTTGTGTCTACTAAAACTAACTTTTCTCTATTTTTATCCAAGCTGAACTTGATTTCAATATAATTTACACGATACATAGTGATCAAATGGACAAGGTTTTTTTATTTTTAGCCCAAACTCTTATTCTTCTATTCAGATAGAAACAATTATAACAATATCTTGAATATCACTAACCGTTGTATACTTTCAATTTTGTACTTCCCGCCGCCGCAAGAGCACGTCTGAGCTCGCAGCACGTCTGCTATGAGACACTAGGTGGCAGGACAGCCGTACTGCACGAACAGCTGTCATACCAAATTTTTCAGTGAGCGTATTGTGTATATTTGCATTTGTTGTTTTGCCTTTTAACGCAGGTATTTTCTATACAGAATTATTTCCGAATCACATTGATAAAGTAATCTGAAAATGTTACGAAATCGTCAATGTGTGAATATTCGTAGTAAATTTTGCTATGTATGTAGTGACTGTGTATTTGAGGAAAATAGACGGAACTTTACTCCCTCATTGCAAAGTGGATACGAAAACTATTTTGGTTTCAAAATAAGTAATTGGGGTAAGCCTTGGGTTCCTGATGTAATATGTTCGACTTGTTCGATAAGACTATCAAGCCAAGACTCTCGAAATCTTCCTTATTCTGTGCCCACAATATGGAGAGAACAGAAAGATCATGTGAGTGACTGTTACATTTGTCTAACTAAATTAAAAGGATTTTCATCAAAAACAAAAGATCGAATAAACTATCCACAAGTGTCATCAGTTACAAGGCCTGTACTCGGAGTGCCAGTACATACAATAACTCCTTCACCAATGCAAGTAACAACGGCAGATTCACAAGAGTTTTTTGAAAGTCAACCGCTCAGTTTAGAGCACTCATCTTCTGACTTTTAATCGAATTCACAAATAAAAAAAGAGCAAACTGAGCGGATCCGTTTAATTGAAAAAGAACTAAATGATCTTATCCGTGATTTAACTCTTTCTAAATCTAAAGCAGAAATATTAGCTTCTCGCCTGAAAGAAAAAAATCTACTTGAAACGAACGTTAAAATCACTTTTCGAAGTCGAGAAGAAAAATTCAGAGATTATTTTTCAGAAGAAAATAGCTTTTTGTTTTGCAACGATATCGAAGGGCTATTTTGCGAACTTCAGCTTGAAGTTGTGGTTGATGAATGGCGTCTTTTTATTGACTCTAATAAAACAAGCTTGAAAGCTGTACTTTGAAATAATGGTAACGAAAAGCCACCCATACCAGTCTTTAATGGTACGCAAACTAAAGAATGCTATGACAATATGCAAATATTTTTAGAAAAAATTTATTATGATACACATAAATGGAATATATGTGGGGACATCAAAATAATAAGTATTCTTCTGGTTCTACAGTTAGGCTACACTAAGTATATGTGCTTTCTATGTCAATGGGATAGCCGAAATAAAGCAGCACACTATACACAAAAAATATGGCCACCGCGGATAGAAATGATAACCGGACAAAAAAATGTTATTGCACAACCCCTGGTTGATTCTCAAAATGTTTTCTTACCGCCATTGCACATCAAATTAGGTTTGGCTAAAAGTTTTGTCAAAGAACTGATCAAGCAATCTCCTGAGGCATACTCATTTTTGAAAGAAAAATTTTCACATATTAGTGATGCAAAATTGAAAGAGGGCGTATTTGTTGTATCTGACATTAGAAAGCTTATGCTTGATGCGAATTTTGAAAAAAAGCTTTCAGACACACACTTAAAGACTTGGAAATCAGTAAAAAACGTTATCAATAACTTCTTCGGAAATAAAAAAGCAGAAAATTATCCAGTGTTGGTGAATGAAATGTTAAAAAACATCAAGAAAATGAAGATTAATATGTCTTTGAAAATCCATATGTTGGATTCTTATTTAGAATTTTTTCCTGAAAATTTTGGAGCAGTAAGCGACGAACATGGAGAAAGATTCCACCAGGATATAGCTGAGTTAGAGAAAAGGTATAATTCTAGAAAAAGTGCAAATATGTCAGCAGATTATTGTTTGGTCTGTCCTATCTGAAAGCTGTACAAGTCATAAGAGAAAGGTAACTACAAAAAATTTTTCAGTTTCCAATGTACACAAGGAATAAGTACAATCAATGACATTTATATACTATGCATGTAATTTAATTTTATTATAGAAAAAATACTATCTTTAATCGACATAAGAAACGCACATTTTATTTATCATTTCAATGAAATAAATTTTTTTCTGAAAATTAAAAAAAAAGCTTAAATTTAATATTATACCTCTAGCCTGTAATAACGCAAAGTAAAAAAAAGTCTTTTGTCTGAGATATGAAACGAAATTTATTCAGTACATGTGAGCGACACCAAGATTCACATTCGACTGACTGCTAAGTATCAGAAAAGAAGTATATCAAAAGTTCGATATATCGATAAGTACCAGATCGACATAAGAGCGCGAAAAACTTGAACTATTAACATCCTGTGACCTTATTAGGTTATTCAAACTAATCAAAGAAAGTATGATCATGTTAAATTGAGACCAAAACACAAGAAAAAGTGAGACTCAGTATAAATAAAACTAATTATAGTTTAGTTCTTACAAAAATCGGGATATGCAAATAAACAAAAAATTCGTTAAATAGGGATTTTTCAAAAAATCGATATTTTGCGACTTCAAAAAAATCCTGAAGTGTAGGGCAAAAACTGAGGCCTTTTTCGTATTCTACGGCTCAAAATACATAGAAAACTCATATTCACTTCAATGAGACATACCGGACCCAAAATTTTGTTGTTCAGTGTAATTCATACAGATCGGCTTTGTCTTTGATTCTATCGCGCGATATAGAAAATGACGCGACTATAAAAAGGATGTGTACGGGAATTTCTGTATTAAAGCCACAGAAAGCTCAATACGATTGTACTTGGGATCCATCTTTAGTTTTGGATTACCTAAAAACTTTGTACCCAAATGATGAGATTTCTTTAGAAAAATTGACGCATAAGTTGGTTACCTTGATTGCGTTATCAACAGGCCAAACAATGTAGACCATATCTAAAATCTCGTTGGAAAATATTATAGTTTCGCCGAACAAAATCCAAATTAAGATTTTGAGAAGTATTAAGACCTTGAAAGTGAACAAGACGCAGCCTTGTTTAATACTTCAATTTTTTTGTAACCAACCTGAAATTTGTGTAGTTTCGGTCCTTCAGACATATGTTAAACAAACAACAAAGCTAAGAGATCCAATAGAGAGGGATAACTCGTTCTTCATATCATTTCGGAAACCACACAAGGTGGTTTCAACACAAAAATTGGTTAGATGGGTTAAAAATGTGTTGAATAAAAGTGAAGTAGATACATCTGTATTTACGCCACATAGTACTAGAGACGACTCGACATTAGCAGCGAATCGAGCTGGCATTAATATTGATACAATTCGATAAACAGCAGGTTGGTCTCAAAAGTTCAAGCGTATTTCCGCGTTTTTACAATAAGCCGCTAGACGACAGAGACGCGTTTGCTACGGCTATTATAAATTAATTCTCAGTTCGCATTATGTTCTGAGTTTGTAACATTGTACCATTAAGTTACCACGACTTTTTTTTTTGTTCATATTATGTTGATCTTTACATCTTAATCATAAAATGTTTTTTACGGCAAATCGCATTAAAACTTTAAACATCTACATTACGATATAGAGGACGAGACGACGAAAAATAATTAACCGATCAAACGAACTTACCTGTTGTGAAGTTCGATCGGGATTATTTGAGTCGTCTCGTGCGAATAGATGATACCCTCCCAGCCCAAAGAATTATCTTTCAAATAATAACCCTTAACAATTGCGATTTGCGAACTTTAAAATAATGAACGGTTCCCTGAGAAGTGAGCAGTAGGCACTAGTAGAGTGCGCAAGCAAACTTATTTTGCTTTCTTTAAAATATTGTGGATAAACCGTGTAGAAGAGCACTACTACATTATGATCTAGAGGACGAGACGACTTAAATAATCCCGATCGAACTTCACAACAGGTGAGTTCGTTTGATCGGTTAAATATCAATTAAATAATGATTAATTTAATTGAACTGTATTCCAAGTATTAAAAATTGAACAATAATGGACTTTACAAGACGATTCTGAATAGCGAGTCTGTTCAAAACAAAACAATTTACAGGATGTAACACTGATTAAGGCTCATGTAGAGGGTAATGTAACCTATAAAACTCAACTGAGAAAATCAATTCCAAATGCTAGCGCAACGAATGATTGTCCTATTTTTTTCCTCTCGGAAGCTCAAATCAATATTTGAGGCGGAAAGTCCCTGCGGATCGTCAACACTTGCGATAAATAGGCTAAATTTCTCAAATATTGCATCTCCAAAGCAGCAGAAAAAAAACAGAACTGGCGCGATATTCAAAATAGAAGAATTATTCCAACAGACATAGGAGTTCATCTCGGAATTTTTTTAGTTATTATTTTACTTTTAATGTATTTTCCCTTGTTTTAGTGTTTTTATGAAAATATGTTTTTCAATAAGATACATTTGTCATGGTTTTTAATAATTTATTACAACTTTAAAAAAATTATCACTCTTTTGTCTGTTGGAATAATTTTTCTATTTTGAATATCGCGCCAGTTGTTTATTTTTGTGTGCTACTTTAGAAATGCAATATTTAAGAAATTTAACATATTTATCGCAAGTGTTGATAATCCGCAGGGACTTTCCGCCTCAAATATGGATTTGAGCTTCCAAGAGGAAAAAAGATTACCCCCCGATAATCATGCCTTGCGCTAGCATTTGGAATTGATTTTTTTAGGTGAGTTTTCTAGGTTACATTAACCCCTACATGTAGTTAAATAATTTGAAACATCCAAACTGCAACTGTAAAACTCATTTTCAACCTTCATTCAAATCGTTTTTTAATTTTTAAAAATCTTTTTTTAATATTTGGCAATATTGGACTGCTTATTGAAAAGGAGAAAATATGAATTGTTGCTGCATCCGATATTTAAACTTTTAACTTTACAATTGTAATTTTTTCCTTTTTTGAATTGTTAATTTGTGAAAAAGAGTGTTGTACTTTAATGTATAAATAATAATTATAGAATCATTCATTTAAAACGACATAAAATATAAATTATATAACGTCTAATGAAACAAGTCTCTGGCTTAGAAATATTTTAATTGCTCAATTTGTAATGTTTTTCACTTAAGATTGCTTCAAATCTTTGAAATGTTCTATTCATACAATTTTTTAAAACAAAGTAGTTACATTTTCTACCAATGATATGAACTTTTAACAATTAAGTTGAACTTTCATCTGAACAGTTTAATTTTCAAACCAAATATGTACAATAAATTCTTAATAAGAACTTTAATAGTTGAATTTTCACCAAAAATGGAATGGTTACATTTTTAGTAAAGAAAATTAATTTTTAACCCAAAAAACGAATTTTCAACAAAATAGTTAAATCCTGAACCGATAAAATGAAATTTTAATTCAGTAGTTCGACTTTCAATCAAGTAGTTGAATTTTCAACCAATACGTTTAATTTTCTACCAAAAAGAAACAGTTACATTTTCAATTGAAAAAATTAATTTTTTACCAAAAAAACGAACTTTCAACAAAATATATAAATTTTCAACTAAAGAAACGACTTTTCAAATAAAATGATGAACCTTCAACTGGAATATTAAAATTTTAAGTTATAAACACATAACAAAATACATAAATTTTCAACAATATAGTCAAATTTTTAATGAAAGTTTAGCCGAAAATCAAGAAGTTCATAAAATAAACAAATATTGATGTATAACGAAATTTTCTCAGAAAACATCATTGGCAATAAAATTTCAGCAAGGCCAAAAGAAAAAACGATTACTTCTCGCTTAAAAACGTCCAAAATGTGCATTTGTTTATGTATAATTTGTTCATAAAATAAAGAAATAATAATGCATAGCAAAATGTTTTCAGATAACATCATTGGCAATATGATTTCAGCAAAAGTCAGAAGAAAAAAACGATTTCTTTTTGCTTGAAAACGCCTCAAATGTGTATTTGTTTCTATAATTTTTTAAAGAAATAAACAAATATTAATTCATAGCAAAATTTTGTCAGAAAACATCATTGGCAATACAAACACACCAAGATTAGAAGCAAAAGATTTTTTACAGCCAATTAATGTACGCGATGTACATTTGTTTATATAATTTTTTTATAGAATTAATAACATTCAGTCTTGAATTTTGATGGCCAAGTATCATCCAAACGTTAAAAGCAAGACATTTTATAGCAGAAATATACTTTGAAAACGAATATTCCTTAATGTCGATTATTTGTTAATACGATTTGTTTATAACAATTAGCTATATAAGTTAACCATTTTTTTCTTTCTTATATATCTGTGCATTGAATCCAAGTGATTTGAATTAGTATAAGAATGATTTTGTCTAGGAGATAAAACATAAAATTCCAAAAATAGACACTTTTTTCGCTGTATGCATTAAAATATAAAAATTAAATGAACAAAAAATAAATAAAAAATCCACTCTCAACGTTTTCTAGAAAATTTAGTCGTGAATTTAAAAAAAAACTGATCAAAATCGGTGCATTATTGCGTTCTAAATGTCATTTTGAACCTCGTTCTTGATTTCAACCCACTGTGGACCGATACGTCAAAAACACACATCTGGCGAAGGAGTATCGAAAACCCGCCCCGATCCCGAGCCAATATATTGCACTCCGAGCCAAAGTCGAGCCGAGCGAAAACCCATCACGGGTATCAACAACACGATCTCGACTCGAGAAAAAACCGACACGATCCCAACCCGAACACGAGAAAGTATGGTATCGAACGATACCACTAATTTTATATGCATGACCTGAAGATCTATGCTTCTAGTTCAAAACAACTTCAGAGTGACTTAAACATCGCCGACGGGTGCACATGAGAGATTGGTATGGACTTTCGATTGGACAAGTGTGCCAAGATTAAACTAAGGTGAGGACAGATTACTGACGATATCCTTGACCCTGAGCTTGTGGATATAAGTCTTAGTAGGTATCAGTGAAGGACTCTCTCCGAAGCAGATACAAGCGTCTTCTTCAACAGATTTGATCTTCCAATCTGTCCGTGGTGAATAAGGTATCTGCGACTAACATGCGTGCCGTTCCGGTTATACTCTACTCGTTTGGGGTGGTTCCATGGGCGAAGAACGAGCCTACGGCCCTTGATATCGCCACGCATAAGATCATGCATATGCACAAGAGCTTGCACACTTTTTCCCCTATGTACCCCTCTTTCTGAAAATATTTCTACAGTGATTGACTGTCGAAATTTTTTTTTCACCGACAAACTCCACCCTTGGATGTGTACTCAGCCCTCTTAATTCCACAATTTACGAGGATGCTAGGAGTAATCATGCTGGAGGGGGAACAATTTCTCTTCATCTAGTCTTACAAAAAAATTGGGTAGAAGGTACATAAATTACAAATAAGCAGGACAAACCAATGATGGGCCGTCCACTGGGATCCTCGTACGGATAGGCCAATTTACTCATAGATGGTACTTTTAAGTTGAAGGAATCCCCGGAAATAAATAGAACTGATACAACTTTTTTAATCTAAAGTCTAAGGTTACCAATAATTTTTTAATTAGGCAGAAAAAATAGAGAACAATTTTTTTTAAACGCTGCAAACAAAGTTTTTAAAATGACTCTGTTGAAAATCAATTAAAACTTACCGAGTTTTGAAAGCCAATTGCACTTGAGGTCTCTTAAAGCTTCATTATATTCGTCCCACTTGGTAGAATCTTTGTCTGATTTGCTGTTTGAATTGGATTTCTTAGGTGGTTCGCAGAGGACGTATTTAAAAGCGTGGGAATCGACTTTCTTTCCTATTTCATCTTTACAAAATGATATTGTTCCTATAAGATAAGAACCAAGTGTCGCACCTTTGGAGAGTCTTAAAAAAAAAGAAATTGAATTGAAGTCGTGTGATAATAATCGTAATTAATTTCTAAGTTCGAATCATTAAATGTGACGTTCCATAAAAAGGGCCTACTTTGTCGATCGGAGTTTCGGAGATATTCGCGTGCTTGTGAACGAGGATAAGAAATATCAATTTTCGGTTTTCGATGGAAAAGCTTACTTCAATATATGCTCAATCTGGTGACATTATACTTGGAAGTGACCACAAGTGACCCAGAGTCGTTAAATTATTCTTATTATATATATATATATATATATATATATA
>CAKNYM010047982.1:148639-168378 GCA_932195095.1 Andricus curvator
ACACACACACACACACACACACACACACACACACACACACACACACAATTTGAAAAAAGGGTTTAAAACCCACCGCGGGGTCCCACTGAGAGTAACTGCCATCTAAAAATGACACCGGCTCCCAGTAGAACCGCGGTAAATCACACTTATGGCCACGTCTCGCAACCGTAAGATGGGTGATCACAGGGCACGATGAAATCACAACGGCAGGCCAGCGAAACCCTCCTGTATCTTGAGGACACGAAGCGACCCAAGGACGACAGATTTCTGCATCCATCTCGCAAGTGCCTTGGCATATTTTTGGCACGCGAGTATGGCTTTAAGGTTACGAACCAGTGATAGTTTCGCACCTCCGAGAGCAGCTATCACAAGGACCAGAGTATGTAGCCTTATCCTTGCATGCGGGGCTCTACAAGGATGGACGAACCCTCTCCCTAGCTGCTCGTGGGAACAATAATAACACCATCGAACCACCAAAAAGTTGTAGATGCGGTTCAAAACTATCGACCAACCGGCGAAACGCGTACATTGAGTGGACGAATCAACTCAAGGATGACATATTACACTGCTAAGATGCCAGCATTATCCCTGCTCACAGAGGCTTTATGGCGCGTATGCACACTCTGTGGTGCCAGAAACACCAAGAGCTTCGGCACGTTTTGCATCAGTCTTTGCGAAATCAACGTGCCTACCTCTTGAAAAATGGACATGTACACGGAACGCTTCCCCAACCGCTGCTTGAACAAGCTGCAGATGAAGATGAGAAAGCGACATTAAGACCAACCGCAGAAAGCAGAAAATATCTGAGAGATGATAACGATTTCAGGACAAGCAGGAACATTGACATACAGGTTCCTCCTAAGCCCTCAAATCCGGCTGAAATGTACGCCTCCTTTCGTGAGGATATCTCGGAGGAGTCCGACCACTGGACCATCAATTGTTCAGTTTATGGTGCTGCGAGAGGATTGGCTGATTCAAATCGAAGGCTAAAACCGACGATGGATCAAAATACCAAAAAGACGATTGCATCAACTGAACAAGAAGATTGGATGGGCAAGATAGAATGCGTCCCGTATTCAGTGTGTGATTGACTACATAACATCTGGTTGACCGTTCACGGGTGTTATCTAACGCAAGGAGGAGAATACAGAAGAGGGAGAGATGAATCAGGGAAAATAAACAGTTTCTCGCTGACCCATCGCGCCTTTTTAGTGATCACCTTGTTTCTGTCAAAAATCTGAGATCCGAAAACATTGAGTTAAAAGAAGATGCTGATAATATCATCCGCTTCAGGGAGTTTTGGTACAACCTCATAAAATCTGAGAAGGAATGTCCATCAATCACTTCCGAAGAGGTGAAAAAAACACTTAGGGGTGCTCTACTCCTACCAAAAAAAGGCAACTTATCCAACCCAGAGAATTACAGGCCAATATCTTGTTTGAAAACACTGTATAAGATCTTTACAGCTGTCCTAAACAACAGGATTGTTCGAAGAATTGAGCCTGTATATCGAGAGATGTACGAACAACGTGGCGCGAAAAACGGTGTAGCAGGCTGTCGAGAGAACCTGCTAATTGACAGGTGCGCCTGTAAAGACGCTGCAGCCCATCAGAGCGTCCTGTCAATGTCCTGGATTGACTACCGAAAAGCTTTCGATTCAATTTCTCACAGACTTATCATCTGTCTGTTGGAAAGCTTGAAGGTGCATCCACACATAGGGAGATGCATAGAGAGTTTGATGACAATTTGGAAAACTAGATATACTATCTCACCTGGAAATTATCGTGTGACAACGAACAACGTCACCTTCCAGAGGGGCGTCTTTCAGGGCGATAACATGAGCCCTTTGCTTTATTGCATCACACTTCTGCCTCTATCTCTCGCGCTACGAAATTCTTCTGGATACCTCTGTGGCGAAACTAATTATCGCGAGCATAAGGTCAGTCCTGTATTTTATAGGGATGATCTGAAGATCTATGTATCGGTTCTGCGCTACTTGTTTGGGGTGGTTCAATGGACGAAGAACGAGCTTAACGCCTTTGATATCACCACTCGTAAGATCATGCATATGCATAAACGCTTGCATATCAATTCGTCTATGCCGCGATTATACATCTCACGCCGCTAAGGCGGACGCGGACTTCTGAATCTCCAGTGTCTTCATAACCGAATTGTTCTAACATAAGTACAGCTTACATCGTTGCAAATGGCACAGATCCTCACCTAAAAATGGTCAGGAACCACGAGATGATTGGCAAGGGAACGTTCCTTTACAAAGCCGCGGAGCAAGCGGCCGAGACCCTTGGCCTGAATTTTAACATCAGAAGTGAGGAAAGTGCATTACTCCACCTACATTCTTCACTTCTAAAAGCCGAAGTAAAGAAAGCAGAGGTTGAAAAATTTAATCAACAGCTACTCGACAAGAAAATGCACGGAAACTTTCACAGAAATGTAGAAGAACAGTCCTTGTCGAAGCGAAGGAGCGAACTTTTGCTTTCTTCAAATCATGAGGGCTTAATTCAGGTACAGAGGGTTTCATTTTCGCATGCCAGGATGGTGTCATTTCCACCTTAGTATACCGTGACCGCATTTTGTGTCAAGAAATTTCCAGCGATAGGTGCAGAGTATGTCATACTCACGCTGAGTACCTAGAACACATACTACCCGGGTGCCCCACAGACGCGGGAACGATGTATCTCTACAGACATAATACGACCCTAAGAGAGGTTTATTACCATCTTTGTCGCTAATATGGTGTTGCCACAACACTGCCCCGCCGAATGTTCCGAGGGAGATAGAGTCAATTGTCCAAAACGAGAAGTGCCAAATTTTCTGGAACTATGATTTTCGGACAGCAGTCTCCGCTGCACACACGAGGCCTGAAATCGTTCCCCAAGACTTCGAGAGACGAACTATATTCATGATCGAGTTCTCGGCTCCGTCCGAAAACAACATCGCTGCCGAGGAGACGGAAAAGGAGGGGAGGTATCAAGACCTTAGAAGAGAGCTGAAACGACTGTACCCAAAATATTCGGTTAAAGTAATAGTCCTTGTGATCAGTGTTCTAAGAGGTGCGAAACTATCACTGGTTCGTAACCTTAAAGCCATACCCGCGTGCCAAAAATATGCCAAGGCACTTGCGAGCTGGATGCAGAAAGCTGTCATCCTTGGGTCGCTTCGTATCCTCAAGACACACGAGCGTTTCGCCAGCCTGTCGTCGTAATTTCATCGTGCCAACCTTCTCTTTACTGAGAGCCGGTGTCATTTTTAGATGGCAGTTGCTCCCAGTGGTACCCTGCGGTGGTTGTTTAACCCTTATTTTAACTTATATAACACGTACGCTTATAGCATCCGTTAAATTTAAGGCAGTGTCGTACCAAAAATCAGGTCTCTGGAAAAAAAGTTTTCTATGATTTTAAGAATTGACACGATGTTATTAGTCATGTCTTATGAAAGAAAAAACAGGCTTTTTTATGAACAAAGTTTTAAAATGACGAAATATAATTATTTTAACAATGGTTTTGTAACAGAGTTTTTTCTTACTGTCACTTCTTACCAATAAAAAAAAAAAGAGTTGAATTTTAATTAGGCATGGCCTATTTTTTCGGGGAAAACATTCATACTGTTTCCAATTTAGAAAATGAATAAACAATCTTCAAACATAGTTATTTGTTTAAAAAAAGTTTTCTTTAAACAAAAATTTGTTTAATGATTTCAGCAACAGAAAAATTTACTTTCCGAATAATCATTAGTAATATTATTTTGATTCTTAAAGTCATAGAAAAACTATTTTTTTCAGAGACCTGATGTTTGGCCAACTACCATAAATGCGTTTTTTTCGAAAAGCGGATCTTTGAAGGTCCAACATCAAAAATGCACTGGAGTCTCGTTTTTCAACCTAGAGGGTTGTCGGTTGTTGAAGGTTGTCGAGGTAAAATGTCGGGAATTTATCAGGCTATATCAGACTCTCTACTCCGTTGTAAGAGTTCGGGGAGGTGATTACTCTCGTTTCGCAGATTTAGCACTTCAGTACCTGAGTGAGACTCACTACCAGGGTCCTTTTGGGGTGACTGAGTTCAGAAATTCTTTTATTTTTAATATACCTACTCATGAACCTCACGATGAAAAAAATTGTTAAGTATTAAAATAATTAATTAATAGTAATATAATTCGTGTACTATTAATGTTGATCATAGTACGTGTATGAATAGAAAAAAGCATGGCATATTAGAAGACATTTATTTATTCATCATACATAATTAATTATATTTTAACAGTTCTTTAAATGCAAAAAATATTACTAACTGAAAATAAATGGTTAATATGAAAAATGCATTCGGGGCGGCATACAGTGTATGATGTATATGTTTCTAAGGGTATTGCTTGCAAAGCTAATATAATAACAAGTAAATATTTTACATATCACTTTGGGCCAAAAATGTACATCAAATTCTTTTCCATCGTGAGGTTTATAAGTAGGTATATTTAAAAAAATCTCTAAACTTAGCCACCCCAAAAGAACCTGGTAGTGCGTCTCACTCGGTTACTGAAGTCCCGAATCTGCGTCACGAGATCGCCTCCTCCATGAACGCTTACAGTGCAGTAGGGCGATTGTCAATTCGTCGGCGGGTACCTGCGACCTCTTCCACCTCTACTGCGCTGACACAGCGCTTCTTCTTACTGCGCATGTGTTGTTGAGAGCGGTCGTATTTAAAATGAATAAATCAGGTTGTTTCTCTGGTGATGGCAAATTTTAGTTGAATGGTAGAGTTATCAAAAAAGTAACATTTCCCAGGTACAAAAATAAAAAATTAGTATACGAATTGTCCGTCAATTTTTTATATTAAAGTTTTGATTTCATACATACATATATATATATATATATATATATATATATATAATTTCGCATTATATATTATATATCTACATTATATGTCTACGGTCATATATATATGTTAATATAATATAACAATATCAATATACGTATAATAATATCATTAAAAAATAATTAAGAATTTTAATTTATAGTATAAATAAATTAAAATATTAAATTAATGAATAAAACAAATATTAATATTTACCTAATTAATTAATTCAATTTATTTATAAAAACATCTTAATGAATTTTTAACCGAACAGTTGAAAAATTTTAATTTAGTATAATTATGTATCACGCCTACTCCGAAAGGGAAATGGTCAAATCGTATAATAATAGCCGTATAATAACTCTGGTAGCTACGATCATGGTTCCTTAAAGCAATCAATCCCGACGCAACTGGAAGGTGTACGTCGTCCACTCCTGCTCCTTCTATCCCAGAAGGTAAGAAAGAGCAGGAAATTTACGCAAGAGACTTCGTACAACACTATTCCGTGGAGTCCGATCTATAGCCGCGGATGACCTTACGCGGCATACGGCGAAGTTGGAGATGAAAGTTTTACCTCTGCATACTTTTTAGAGCTGCCAATCTTTGTGGAATGTTATGAGGAACAGTGTTGACCGGCCAGATGAAGTGATCCCAGAAGAACAGCCTTTCGCATCCAGTTTGCGATGGACTGAGCCTGACGCTGGCAAGCCGGGATTTTGTTGAGTTGGCTAAGAAATGAAGCTTTCATGCCTCCAAGACAGACGATTATGAAAACTACAAGGTGGACTTTGTGGCCTTGGTACAGTCTGCTCAGCTCGAAAAGAAGTACTTGATATTTCGCCCGTTTTTCTTCCTCCTTTGTCGTGATATTACCATCGACTGGTGCCGAGAATTCAATCACGTAAATGATCTTTGTCTTCAGATCTTGGAGGACAATATCAGGTTTTGTAGCACTGATACGTTGAGTGGTGGAGAATGAGAAATTCCAGAAGATCTTACACTGATCATTCTCCAAAACGGACTCAAGTTCCCCCTGGGCGTATGGCAAGACGGACAATAGATCAACACCATAGAAGTGCCGAAGATGGTAATATAACACTTTTAGAGCCGCATTGTGTCTCTGTATGTACCCGTAGCATGCATACTTGAGCACCAACTGAGAACATGTCCAAGTGTTTCTGGCTCTTGCTTGCACGCTCGGCAGTTGGTATCGCCTATAGGTACATTCATTATGCGTTCGCGGTAAACTAAGGTGTCTATAACGCCGTCTTGACAGGCAACAAGAAATCCCTCAGTCTCCGATCTTAATCCAGCAGACTTGAGAAACATGTTGGACAGACCCATCGATAGCTCTTCTCTACGTATAATGCCGTAGAATTGACCATGAAGGGGCTTTCCAGCATGTTCTCTAAGTAGAAGCGAATGATCTACTTCCTGTACACGACTTTTGAGCACCAAAGGTGTTAGTGATGCTAGGCCTTGTGTAGTGTCGCTGGAATCAAAAGTGAGGCAAAGCTTCTCTACGGCCCTATCTGTGGCACGGTACAGAAACGCCGCAGCATTGACGACTTCATGTTGATGTACGAGTCGCATAAGATAATCTGTGCTATTTAAAACTGAGCAGGCTGTAGACAGAACCGTTCTTCGATGAAGACACTCCAAGCTTAGCAAGCCTCTACCCCCTTTATCTCGAGAGAGGTATATTCGAGGTACGGCAGATCTAGGATGATGACTGCGATGGATTGTCATCATCATCTGTGTTCTTCGGTTAAGCTGCTTCAACTCATCGACGTTCCATTTTACAGCACCAAATGTGCACAGCAGTATAGGAACGGCTAGCATATTGGTCGCCTGGATATTATTCTCACCAGATAATTCGGAAGCCCAAATTTTTCTGAGAATTTGGCGATACCCTTTTTTAAGGGTTGATCATGCTGATCAGCACGCGATGATGTGGTTTCTAGTGTTTCTTGGTGTAGGTGGACGCACGCACACTTGTCTAGTACAAAGCTCATGCCAGTCGCTTTAGAGTACCTATTTACCGCCGCCACAAGGATGTTAAGGTCCCCTTTTGAGGAAGCAAAGAAGAGAGAGCAAAGAAGAGAGAGAAAAGAAGAGAGAATATGTGATGTAGCTAGTAGTCACTTGTCTTTTGTCAGACGTTATGACAAATCTTGTCCGCCACAAGAGCATAAGCTCTTTTATGCATCTCACTATTTTTTGATGCACCTCCAGGCACTTAAGGAGCTTGATAAGTAGCTCATGGTTCGTGTTATCGAATGCCTTACGGTAGTCAATCCAAGCCTTGGACAGATTGCGACGATACCTGATGGAGTCCTGGGCAATACACCTGTATAATAACAGTTTCTCCCTGCAACCTGCAAGTCCTCTCTTGCACCCACGTTGTTCAACTCCTGCACTCCATACCGGATCGATATCTGTTAATATCCTCTGTTTGGGGATGCCAGTGAATAGCTTGTAGCTCGTGTTTAAACAAGCTATGGGCCTGTAGTTCTTTGGATTTGACAAATCTCCGGTCTTAGGGATCAGTGCCGTGCGGCCTTCCACTAGCCACTGTGGGATGGGTTGTTCTCCGTTCAAGAAAGTAGTAAATATACAAGCTAGATGTTGGTGCATAGAAGTGAACTTCTTTCACCGAAAGTTGTTGATTTTATCTGGCCCTGGCACTGAAAAGTTCTTAGTTCTAGCGATAACTTTCTTCAGCAGTAATCAGTGGACATTCTTCCTCTGGACCTTGTAACCTTTGCCTTTGGCAAAAGTTACGAAAGAGTGATATATCTGAAGCATCTTCATTTAGCTGATAAGTATCTCCATATACTTGCTTCCAAAAGACTTCAATCTCTTCTCGATTAGGCGGACTTTTAACGGCACATGACGTTTTATCGAAACAGTTTACACTTGTTCAGCGTGTGATTTGCTTTCCTTAAGTTTCGAGCAAGTGCCCTAACTTTTGGAGTGAATTTTTTATTTGATGTTATGTAGCCAATCACGCACTGAACATTTGATGCATGCCGTCTCGCCGTTTCAATTTTAAACTAAAGCTGCGCAATACGCTCGCGAGTCTTACTCATGCGTACTGAAGTATCGCGACTTCTATTGTCGCTAAGCAAATTGGGGTGAGCAGTATTAGCTGCAGATAATTTGTCCATCCTGAGAAAAACTTTTTGGTGCATTTTTGTTCTCCTACTTCTCATGTTGGCATTATTGGCTATCTGCAAAGGTGGTCTTGCTGGAAGGAATGGTATGTTCGCTGAAGGATATTGCTATTCTACATAAATAGCTTCATATCCGTTTTTGCGCAGAAAGGATACCTGATCTCTTAAATACTGAAGTGTTTTATGAGCATATTCCGTGCGCATATTGACCTAACGTTCATGTAACCTCTGCATGTTATTTTATATTAATATAATATTATACTGGCCAACGGCCATACCATAATAACAAATTATATGGCCAACGGCCATACCACACTGAAAAACCCAGTTCTCGTCAGATCACTGAAGTTAAGCAGCGTTGGACGCGGTTAGTACTTGGATGGGTGACCATTCAAGAATACTGACATGAGTGCTGTTGGCACATCGTGGGTGTGGTGAGCCCACACTTGTAGTTATTTACTACAAGTTATCAACCTAGAAACACTACCCGAATCGGGTAGTGTCACGCCTACCCTGAAAGGGAAATGGTTTAATGGTATATATATATATATATATACTATATATGTTTTAATTTTTTTTCCGGTAATAATATAATGTAAAAAATTAATGTCTCAGGCTTAAGATGCTTACAGCCTAATATGTCGAAGGCATTTTTGGTTAGAGTTGGATTTTTATTTATTTTTTTATTTTTTTAATAGTATGCACGAGGCAGTCCCGGTATATATTATCAGTCACGGATGCATTATTATATTGCAATCAAGGGATCTGATAAGAGCATGTGCCTTGACATATTGTGCAAAGCCTAGTTTTTACCCCATCATTCACGGACTGGGTTGCAGTCAAGTGCATGATGGGGGGACCTACAGCTAAAGGTGGGATCCGAACCACCAGAACCTCGGTAAAGGTACATAGAAAAATTTAAAGAGGTACCGGCTCAGGGATCGAACCCCGGTCCTCTAAGGTGAAGTCCGAGCGCCTAACCAACTGAGCCACCGAGGCTCTCTAATATTATAATAAATATTATATATATATATATTATATATTATACTATTATATAATATTAATATTAATATAAAAATTAATGTCTCAGGCTTAAGATGGTTACACATTATGTTACAGATTTATTATGTGAGAAGTTGTAGGCTCCGGAAGCTACGATCATGGTTCCTTAAGGCAACCAATCCCGACGGAACTGGAACGTGTACGTCATCCTCTTCTGCTCCTTCTGTCCTAGAAGGTAAGCAAGAGCGGAAAATTTACGCGAGATAACATCGTGCAACACCGATCTTTGGAGTCAGGTCTCTAGCCGCAGATGACCTTACGCGGCGACGGGACAGTTGGAGATGAAGGTTTCACTTCTGGATACTTATTTAGAGCTACCAATGTTACAATGTTAGAGATTATTATCATTAATTTTTTTTAAAAACTTTTTCTCGGGTGAACCCGGTTTTTCATCATAGCTACGGACTAAGTCAAGTGACTGATGAGATGAGGATGTTATAAGTTAATTTAATACGATGTCTAAAATCTTCTGCGACGATGTTGCAGGTAAAAAATTAGGAAGATAGTGTAGTTTGGAGTTCGTATTCTACCGCTGTTATCCATACACAGCGGCCGCGAGCGTTGGAGGCTTAATAGAGGATGTTAACAGATTGTTATACTATAAAAAGTATCATCCAACATTTGTGTAGATTATACATACAATGTAAAAATCAGTGATATTAAAATATTCAATAATATACAACAAAAAAACACTTTGTAAACTTCTCTTTTTAATTACTTTTATTGAAAAGTAATGTAAACATACTGAAATAAAATAATTTAAGACTCTAGGTACTATTAAAATTTTATGTTGAAAAGTCAGTCACCCCCAAGCACCCCGACAAATATTTCGTGTCTACGGTGCAGTGCACGTCACAGAGTAGAAATTCTCGCACGCGTTTACCACCACTCCCGCTCTCTAGAAGAAAGAGTGGTGGACGCGGAACATGTGTTCCCGAAGGAAATTTCCCCGAGTTGGGCATGTTTGCAGTAGAGGCTCGTAGTGGTGGAAACGACACATCTGCTATTTGAGTCCAAAATGCCAAAATGCCACGGCCGAAATGGGTCCTTTCTTATGGAACGTCACAAATCTGTCGAAAAAATGAAAATGAGCGTATCTGCGTGACATGAAAGTATACTTTGGCGTCGAAAATACATTTTAACTTACCAGTCACATGTTTTTACTAATTTTAGAAAGAAACACTGGCTTTCTACATAAAAAACATCAAATTTGTAGATTTTGTGGCATGATAAATGTATTTTTTTTTATTGATTTGCAGTTACGGATTGTGGGCTATAATAAATAAATACAGTAAAATACATCAATGAAGTCTAAATGACTGAAATCGAAACTTATTTGTCATCATAGTCGGTAAAACAGGATACTAAATATTTTTATATTTCAAAAAACGTTAAATTTGTTTTAAATTATCTGTAAAAAGACCCAGGTCTTCCGATTGCCGGTCGGGTGCTCTATCCACTAAGCTAATGATGAGATCAAGAGAATAATCTTTCTTCACAGATACGCTATATAGTGCAAAATGTTCTTGAATAGCAAGTCATAAGTTACAAGTCATCTGTATTATTGATGTATATTATTGATTTATATTGATAACACCGATCGTTACCTTAGATCGATACAGATGATTTATATTTCACGGTGTGTGAAAGAATTTTCTGTCACCGGTTGTTATCAACCTCGATGATAATACAGATTACTTGTAGTTAAAATTATTATTTTTTTAAATCATTTACAGGTATCACAGCGCAAAAGGAGCTCACAAAAGGAGAAATAGGGTGATTTTCTCACGAAAAAGGGGAAAATAGGGGAAAGATTAAACATTTATTTTTATATGTCGAAAAGAATAAACAATATTTTTATGAGAAATGTTATATTTTTAAATAATTATTAATGATTTTTCAATCATTCCTGCCATTAAAGAATTTATTTTTGAAAATTGGATATACTTAGGTCATTGGAAATCCATTCACAGTGATCTAAAAAAGTCCGAGCAAAAATATAATTAGTTAAATAAACAATTTCGATATGTTTAACATCGTTCTCATAATTAATTCTTTCCATGATTTGTCATTTCTTCCTTACTATAATTAATACTTTAATGTAAATTTAAAACTACACTCTTCAGTAGAGCGAAGTAAAAATGCTAAGATTAATCGAATCGTCTGAGCTGAGGGATAACAATTTGTGGGTCGACATCCAAAACAAGTAAAGAAAAAAAAGTTGAAATCGGTTAGAATTTCTTCAGCTTGAATCAAAGAAACATGTGATTTTTTTCTATTCATGGGAAACATTTTTTTTCGTGGTGTTTATAACGTTTCAAAATCGCAAAAAAATATGAAATTCCCAAAAATCCTAAAGCATGACAAAAGTTTTTTTCTGAAAAAGCAAAATGATAAAATGTTTCTTTGGTTCAAGCTGAATAAAGATCAGGTTCGACTTATTCATGTTTTTTTTTTAAATGTGTGCATATGACTCAATACAAAAAAACATGTTTTTGCACATTTTCAAAAAAATTGTTGCTAAGTAAAAAAATTATTTTTCTTCATACCTCGGTCGAAAGTACGTACTTTCGGCTTCAATTTTAAAGCAGAAAGCCTAAGATTTGTGCATTGGTCACAAATCACGCACGCCCTCTGCAACAGCTGGAGCAAAAAATTTTATCGTGCACACCGATCAGTGATGCCCATGTGGGCGCCTTGAGCTACTACTGCGTTTGCGTTAGGGTCGCGCGCTGGTTGGCCACAGTTGGCGCGGAGTTTAAAGTATAACTTTTGATTCAAGTTGAGAAAAAAATTTATAACACATATATTTGCTAAGCAATAGTTTATTTTCATTGAATTCCAAAAACTAACTTAGATTTCACAGACAAAATTTCAATAAATACAATTTATATACATTCTTGTGAATTTTATGATAATTATTGATATCAATTGCAAGAATTATTTTTAATACCCATTTTGAATTCCGCGCCAACTAGCGCGCCCACATTGGCATCACTGACACCCGAGCCAGTAGAGTCGCTAACCGCTGTCACTCTTGTTTTTACGTATAACCTCAAAGCTGCTTGCTTGGAATTTATCAGTGTTTTTATGTGTCTTTCAGTGTTTTTATGTGGCTTTTCATATATATTTGATGCCTGCCCCCCGACCAGCAGCACTCGCTCCGCTCGTGCTTGCAAATGTCGGGGCAGGCATCAAAAACATGCATCGCAACCGGCTATAAAGAGAAGTTAATTTGTGAGTATCCGAAAGAGGCGCTGAAGCGAGGAACAAAAGTTGAACATAACCGCGCAATGAGCTGTCTGCTGGAACGTGGTTGTGCTGTTTATAATAATAAAAAATGTAATTAGTAAACGTACTTTTGACCGGCTATAATGAAAAATACTATACACCACACGGGCAGGAAGTTGAAAAGCCCTGAACTGCGCGCCATGATGTTCAACTTCCTGCCCTTGTAGTGTAATATACTATTTAAATTTCGTAATTTTTTATTATTGTTCAACAGTAAAAGCTGTAAATGTAACAAATTCGTCCTAATTTTTGAACCAATAGGAAATATTTTCAATTTTAAATCGTTAAATTTTACTGATTTTAAATTTTTTCACTTTTGTGGAATGTCAACTCAACTTTTCCTTCAGCTCAAACGATTTGATATGTTTTAGCATTTTCACAACAGCCATACCACGCTGAAAAAACCAGGTCTCGTCAGATCACTGAAGTTAAGCAGCGTTGGGCGCGGTTAGCACTTGGATGGGTGACCATTCGAGAAAACTGAGTGCTGTTGGCACATCGTGGGTGTGGTGAGCCCACACTTGTAGTTATTTACTACAAGTTATCAACCTAGAAACACTACCCGAATCGGGTAGTGTCACGCCTACCCCGAAAGGGAAATGGCTTAATGGTATACTCCGCCCTACTCGTCAGTGCTTTTAAACTCAAATTAAAAATTGCTCAAGTTAGAACATTTAACATCCCTCGTGAAAAGAAAGACCAACTTAAGATCACTTTTAGACCAGTTTCAAACCACGTTTGGTCTTTTTCTGGTCTTTTCCCTTCAGCTTATACCTGCCTCATTTTGAGGGCATTGAAATAGACACCACTCTCTCTCTCTGAAATAAGGATAGCTGTCTGTATCAACAGATTAGCTATACCTAAAAGTCCTAAAGAACCTGGGCTGATTTATGAGCATTTATGAGATCTAGAGGCTTTAACCAGTTTCCGTTATATTTATGGAACTCTGTCCCTCCCTCCATAGTTATGGTCCTGACTCGTGATGAGCTTAATAATGATGGGATATTGGGGGTTCAAACTGCCGGGGCAGGACTATACCTGCCTATACTGTGATCTAAAGTTGGTCTTTCTTTTCACGAGGGATTGCAGTTGACGAATTTGGAATATTCCATTTTTTAATTAGGTATTTAACTTTGTACATTTCAACTAAAAAGTGTTCACCTTCTAATACTTATTTAAAAAGTACTATATATTTTGTAACTGTTCCAATTTTATACTGGATAACAACTTCTGTTTCCAGTTTTCACATTTTCAACATGCTTTAAAATGTTTAAGCTTCAAAACCTTTTTTGAGTGTATTAATTTTTAATGGTTCAGCACTTGAAACGTGTACCTTATTTATTCACGCAAATAATTTATTTAAGTGCTATAATTGTTTGAATTATTATTCAATAATGGGTACACTTACTAATTTCAGAGAATTTTCCGCGTAATTCAAATAAATATTGTATTTTCAAATATCGTATATTCAAAGAGAAAAGGGGAACTTTTTTGAGAATAGGGGGAAAAGGGGAATTTCAAGAGAAAAGGGGAAACTACGAAAAAAATGGGAAGGCTGTGCACCCTGCATTTAATTTATTTATCTTCAAATACTCAATATAGAAACTTTTCGATAATATTCCACTAATGTAGAGTCCATTTATGTTAATCCATATAGGCGCGCCTTTGGCATGCGCATTCGCAACCTACCATTTTGCAGATACGTTCATTTACAATTGCATTCGTATGATTTTTGCAGATGCGGTAAATGTTTTTTTTTTTATTTAACTGCCTTTCATTGTGAATTTTTATTTTTCTCGTACACATACCAGTAAAGCACGGCCGAAATTGGCTTTATAACAACAAAGTTTGAAGTCAATTGTTATGTATGAAGCAAGCGAACACGACCTGGCTTTCACGACTTAGCTTTTAATATGAATGTTTTCAGTAATAAAAATAATTCATAAAAACATATATTATCTATAACAGTTTCAATTTTTTATTATTATTTAATAACAAGACCCAGTTCTAATTACTGAGAAATTCACATTCAGTAAGTCCAAAGAATGAAATTAAAAAATGGTGATTAGTGTTGCTCTGAAGTATTTGAGGCGCTTCCTCAGGCTTGATTTTTAGCCCATGTATTATCGGGAAAGTATCCACGATGAACCGAAAACAGGCGCTCCCAATTTGAAGAGCACAGCAGGATGTTAAAGCGTGAAATTTGTCGACGATACTGGAACCTAGCCTGTCAGTCATAACTCACCCGACCTTCCTATTGTTAGAGCGTTACACGATTCGAGCCGGTAGAACGAAATTAATAATTAGCCACATATTCAGAAATTGAATTTAATAAGGTGCATTAGGTTCATTACATGTGACGAGACGTTAAAAAAAAGATAGAAAAAAATCGGTTAACCCGTTCAATTTCTGTTGGGAGTTTTGGTAATTTTGCATTCGCTTTAAGATTACCTTCAATATTGAGAATATTGACTAGATTTTCCTAATCCTTCTTTTTCATTTTTTTCAAATTATATCATTTTCAAATTATATCAGCTAATGTAATGTGCCAGTCTTCGCCAATGCATGGGTTGTCGACAGATGGCGAATAAAATAAAATAAATGAAATAGATTTAAAATATTCTTAAACGCTGATGCCGATCACTCGCACATTGAAGTGCGGATAACTGCAGTAGCCAGGTTTCTGACCTACCGATAACCCATGCATTCTGGTATTTATAACTTCAAACTTCTTATAATATTCATTCTAATGGGATATGTTGCAAGTAATAAGTAAATTTCGTTTCTAAAGGTCCGATTTATTCGATGAAACCCATTTCTTAAGTTTTAAATATGTTTACTATACTTTTTCAAGCATTTGAAATCTGAAATTCGCCTTAAGCTTCCGATAACTGGCACAGTTACCTTACTTTGATCTTTATCGAAAGACAAAAGCAGATTCGAGCAGATCAGATAATTACACTTCGATTAATTAAGAATAACTACTCAATTGATGATTATTCAATTCATTATTATACAATTGAGTAATAATAAGTGATTAATCAATTAATAAACCGAACAATGACTTAATTAAGTAATGGATCGATGATTAGTAAGTTAATTATTATGTGAATAAACGCTAATAATTAATTTATTAATCAATTGACAATTCCTGCATTCATGTGTGTATTCATTGATGGCGGGTGATTTAGTTTGGTCTCTATGCAAAGACAAAAGCAGAACAATTAGGAGTTAAAGTAAACCGATTTAAATAAATATCTTAGACTGTAAATTGATGGCTTTATGTTAAAAGAAAAACTAAATTAGACTATCACGCCGCCCAGCCGCCGCCGAGAAGCGAAGAAGGCAGCGCGCCGTCGCGCCACCGATAAAAATTACGGCGCGAAAAATGTCGGCGAGTTATTTCGTTTCGTCTTTGTCGAAAGACGAAAGCAAATGCAAGGAAATCAGATAATTGCACATCGGATTAGTTAATTAATTACTTAATTGATGATTAATCAATGAATTAGCATACAATTTAGGAATATAAAGTAATTTAGAATCAATACATTAAGTAATTTACTGTTTTGCGATTAATGCATTGATTATTATATAAATAAACAATGATAATTAATTACTTAATTGGAAATTACTGCGTTCATGCGTGTATTCATTATCGACGGGTTATCTTGTTTTCTCTTCATGGAAAGACAAAAGCAAATGCAGAGAAACCAGATGATTACACATAGGAATACTTAATTACCTGATCGATGATTAATCAACAAGTTATTAAAATTGAGTAATATTAAGTAATTTGCAAATTTCACAAATATTACAAAATGTTTCAGAAATATTTTGAAGATTGCCAAAGATTTCGCAAAAATGTGCAAGGTTTCGCACAGATTTACGATTGATTTAGAAGATTTCAATGATTTTTGACAGATTTCGCAAAGATTTCTGATAGATTTAAAACATTGCACCAAGGCCTAGGATTGCTTATTCAGATATTGCAAAAAAAAAATACAAATTTTATGTCATGATTAATGTACAATTTGTTCTTTATTTTGCATTAAATTGTATTGTCAGCTACCGTGAAAATTGTATTATTTAAATAAATTTATACTATTGCAATTTATAATATGCATTTTCATTGAAAGATACGTATTTTGATTGTCTAATTTGTATAATTTAAAAAGTTGCGCATCCTGTAAAAGAAAGAATTTCATTGTTAAACATTTTATTGCAACTTGTGCCTTTTTCCCATAAATGTAATTTATTTATTTTTAATTTTATTTCTTACGATTGAATTTTCTGATTTAAATATATTGTTATAGCAAGAGGCGCCATGAATCTTTGTTCGTACCTCGTGTCGTCTGTATAAAAATTTAATTTTTCTCTTACTAATGTTGTTTCTTCCGAATAAAAGAAGAACTACGCGTCCTATCAAAAAGCGGTTAACATAACATTTTTAGATCTTTTTTGGATGCACACTTTTTGCCTCCTAAAATTTTTTTTTATCTTGCACAGTTTGACCGAAAAATGAAATTTTTCATCGCTTTTGGTGCGATAAAAATTTGAATTTCCGATGATTCACGAAACTTGAAAAAGTTGCTATTACAAGCTTGTAGGGCCTCTTGACAGCAATGTTTTTCTTCTCACAATGTTTTTTTCATATCGTGTGTTTTGTGACTTCAAATTCTCATTCGCCTTTTTTTGAAATGTTGTAAATGCTCTAACTCTGACAACTTTATTTTTGTGTAAAGAAAACCGTAAAGATAAATTATTCGACTTTCCGAGTACCACGACTAGCCGTACACAGAATTTTTCAATCTTAAAAAAAATGGTCTAAACAATTTTGCAATTTACAGCCTAAGATATTTATTTAAATCGGTTTACTTTAACTCCTAATTTGTCTGCTTTTGTCTTAGGAAAGCGACCAAATTAAATCACCCGCCGTCAATGAATACACACATGAATGCAGGAATTGCCAATTGATTGATAAATTAATTATTAGCGTTTATTCACATAATAATTAACTTATTAATCATAGATCCATTACTTAATTAAGTAATTGTTCGGTTAATCAATTGATTAATCACTTATTATTACTCAATTGTATAATAATGATTTGATTAATCATTCATTGAGTAATTAATTAATTACTCCGATGTGTAATTATCTGATCTTCTCGAATCTGCTTATGTCTTTCGATAAAGACCAAAGTAAATCATCCGCCGACAATGAATACAGTTACAATCACTGAAATTACGCAAAACATGGATCGATGCAATTTTTATTAGCTGATATAATTTGAAAATGATATAATTTGAAAAAAAAAATAAAAGAAAAGGATTAGGAAAATCGAGTCAACATTCTCAATATTGAAGGTAATCTTAAAGCGAATGCAAAATTACCGAAACTCCCAACAGAAATTGAACGGGTTAACCGATTTTTTTCTACATTTTTCTAATCGTCTCGTCATTGTGTAATGAACTTAATGCAGCATATTAAAATTCAATTTCTTAATATTTGAATAATTATTAATTTCGTTCAACCGGCTCGAATCGTGTAAAACGCTCTAACAATAGGAAGGTCGGGTGAGTTATGACTGACAGGCTGGGTTCCAGTATCGCCGAAAAATTTCACGCTTTAACATCCTGCTGTGCTCTTCAAATTGGGAGCGCCTGTTTTCGGTTCATCGTGGATAATTTCCCGGTGGCGGATTGCTCGTTTCCAGGCGCATAAATGAAGCACATTTTCGATGAATTAAAAAAAAAACAAGACGTTTTTTCAAAAAAAGGAGACTAATATCTTGTGTATTATGCCATTGAGATTATTTGTTTAAAATGTTACATCGAAAAATTCATCCTTGTAGGCGGAAACATGTCATGGGCTAAAAATCAAGCCTGAGGAAGCGCCTTAATGCTGGGCATTTCTAAAAAAACATCGGAATCAGTTATTGTCGTCTGTAGTGGATTATGATCAGTAAATTCCCGATCCAGGACACTGTGCGCCTTTATTTTTTACAAATTGTATATAAATTTGAAATGTTTTACAGTTAAACACATCAAAATTATTCACAAAAATTTTAGAATTGAAACCTTGAATTAATCTTCTGTTTTTTTTTACAAAAACAATCTCCACCACATCCATGTACTTCATACTTCACATTGGACATGAGTTCACGTGAGGTTCGTGAACATTAAAAATAGAAAACAAAATAATCGATCATTTTAAACTAGCCCCTGAAAACAGTTAATTGCGTTGTTAATTTTCTGTCATTTTCTGTTTTTTGCAAAATTTCCAAAATTTCCGACATTTATACGTCATTACGGTCGAAATTACGAACTTCTCATCGTTACGCACGTGTTACATTTTTCTTTGAACGTGAAACATACCCACTTCCTATTGCTTCTGGGACATGACAATAGATTCATCATAGGTTCTTGTACCATCCCCCACTCAAACCCGAAAATGATCATTTTCATCTAGACGTAGAAAAATGCGAATAACTCTTAAACTAGAACCAACCATAAAGGCCGTTTTCATACCGAAGTACACAATCTATCATATATTTGATTACCTAATTCGAAAAAAACTTCATTTTTAAAAGATCAAATTTAAAGTAATGCAACTTCGAACAATTGTTACAATGTTTTCAAGCATTTTTTTCTCACTCTTTTTCATATTTTCCTCTGTTTATTTGTACACTTTTTAAATGAAAACGTAAAAAATTAAATTATTTCAGTCTAAAATTTTCAAAATATGATAATTTATAATTGAAAGGATTTGAATTTGAATAATTTTGTCCGCACGTATAGACACTATCTTACAGTTGAATATAACTGAAGCTACGCGTTAAAAAGTTTTCAGGTACATAGATGTGCAATAAAAATTGACAAAGAAGTTCTTACATAAGGAAAGGGATCAAACTTTTCGGGAAATTAAATGCAACTTCGCACAATTGTTACAATGTTTTCAAGAATTTTCTTCTCACTCTTGTTAATATTTTCCTCTGTTTATTTGTACACTTTTTAAATGAAAACGTAAAAAATTAAATAATTTCAGTCTAAAATTTTTAAAATATGATAATTTATAATTGAAAGGATTTGAATTTGAATAATTTTGTCCACACGTATAGACACTATCTTACAGTTTAATATAAATGAAGCTACGCGTTAAAAAGTTTTCAGGTACATAGGTGTGCAATAAAAATTGACAAAGAAGTTCTTAAATAAGGAAAGGGATCAAACTTTTCGGGAAATTAAATGCAACTTCGAACAATTGTTACAATGTTTTCAAGAATTTTTTTCTCACTCTTGTTCATATTTTCCTCTGTTTATTTGTACACTTTTAAAATGAAAAC
>CAKNYM010047983.1:2574-49870 GCA_932195095.1 Andricus curvator
AGAGTGAGAGTGAGAGTGAGAGTGAGAGTGAGAGTGAGAGTGAGAGAATTATGGGAGGGGTCGGAACGTAGGAGAGGGGAAGTAGGGGAGGGGGAGATTTTAACGACTTACTCAACGTCTTGATAGACTATACGAAACTACGGTTTGTAGGCTCTCGGAGCCTACTCTGACCAATGTTTTTTGAGAAAAGAGACTGATTCGTTTCCTTCCTAAATTTTAAGTGTTTCGCAGCCATTGGCAGAAACCCTTATAGTTTGAGTCGGGTGTCCGTCCGACCGTCGTACTTTTTCCAAAAAGGTAAAGTCAGTAAAACTCATATAACACACAAGGAGAGGGGAAGTAGGGCAATTGAGAAAAAATGGAGGAAGTTATGTAAGGAAAACAAGGAGTAAGGAAAACAAGGAGAAGTAGGGGAAGTAAAGGGAAATAGAGGGAGGGGAAGTATTGGACGTGAAGGGAAATGGGTATAGGCGAAGTAGGAGAAGTGGTGGAAATAAAGTGTGGGTAGGTAAGAGAAGTTAGATATGCGGAAGTAGGGGAAGTGAGGGGAAACGAAGGGGTAGAGGAAGTAAGGCCAAATGTGGAAGAAGTTGGGGAAGGGAGGGAAAGCGAATGTTGAAGTGTGGGGAGTGGTACTAGGGGAGGGGTAGTAGGGGTGGAGAGGGAAGCAGAGGAAGAGAGAAGAAGTAGGGGAATCTGAGGGAGTAGAGAAGTGAAATTATGAGAGGGGAAGGTTTTAATGACTTCTTTACGTGTTAATAAACTGCGAAACCTCTTTTTGTAGGCACAAGGCGCCTACTTTGACTAATTTTTTCTATGGCAATTGCTTTGCTGTGTGTGAAAGCACATCAGAAATGGAAGCTGGAAGTGCTCATTGTCGTTATTCGCACCTAATTTAATTTGCCGAGAACGAGTATATCAATCGTAGAATAAGAAATGGATAGGGGGATGAAGAGGCAAGCATGTTAACGTTAACCTTTCAAGCATGACACCATCACCCTCTTCTTGATCGCACTGATTCATCGTGTCGTACCCAAGTTTCGAACGCAGAGACTGGGTAAAGTGAGCAAGGCCGGCTCTCTCCCTACAATTTATACGGCTTACCCTGTAATTTATGTATCTATCACAGGGTCGCATCAGGGAAAATAAAGATTAATGGACCATCTACTGCCATTGAAAACTGGAATGGATAGGCTGAAGAAGCATCTTGATTTATCAAAGGGAAATGCTAGTTTCTATGATGACACACCTTCTCTGAATAGTCTCAATCATCGGCAAAAATATAACGATCTTTATTTTTCTGAAATTTAATTAATAAGAGCCTATGAAACCCGAAAAATGTATTGCATTAGTATAATAGTTTCTGCAATATTCCCAGACTTCACACTCTTTTCCCTATTTTTCTCTTTTTCCCTTTTTAAAAAGAATTACTCTTTTTCCTCTCTGTGTTGAAGAAACTTTCCCCTTTTCTCATTTTTTCGCTTGATTGGGGACTAAGTTAATATAATCCAATAAGAAAATCGAACTATTTTGAGTTGAAAGTTCATTCTTTTTAACTGAAAAGTATGCTAATTATATTTTTGGTTCCAAATTCATATCTTTCGGTTCAAAATTCTACTATTTCGTTGAAAACTTAATTTTGTTGTTGATAATTCAATTATTTAGTTGAGAAGTCATCTATTTTGGTAGAGAATTCGTCTTTTAGTTGAAGATTAATCTCTTTGATTGAAAATTAAACTATTCTGTTAAAAATACATTTTTTTCATTGAAAATAAATTTGTTAAACTGCGAATTTAACTATTTCATTTTTAGTTGAAAATTGATCGTTTTTAGCTGAAAATTCAACTATTTGCTTAAAAATCAACTTTTTCTTGGAAAATCAATTATTTGTAGAAAATGCATCAATATGGCCTAAACAAAATTGCTTTATTGAACATACGTCTTTCTTGGTTAAGAATTAATTTTCTGAATTATAAATTTAACTTTTCCGTTTTTGGTGGAAAATTGATAGTTTTCATTAGAAAATTCAACTATTAAATTTTTCATGTAGAATTATTATTATTATTTTTTTTTTTGAAAATTCAACTAGTTGGTGGAAATTTGCACTACTTTCTTGAAAACTAATTTGAATGATTGAAGATTTAAATATTTTGTTGAAAATTCGTTTTCTTTTGGCTGGAAATCAATTTTCTTCAACTGAAAATGTAACTATTTTATTCCTGGTTTTTATTGAAAATCAATTTTTTAAACTACGAATTTAACTATTTCATTTTTAGTTGAAAATTGATCGTTTTTAGCTGAAAATTCAACTATTTGCTTAAAAATAAACTTTTTTCTTGAAAAAACAATTGTTTTGTAGAAAATTCATCAACTTGGCCTGAACAACAAAATTGCTTTATTGAACATACGTCTTTCTTGGTTAAGAATTAATTTTCTGAATTGAAAATTTAACTTTTCCGTTTTTGGTGGAAAATTGATAGTTATCATTAGAAAATTCAACTATTAAATTTTTCATGTGGAATTAATCTTTTTTTTATGTTGAAAATTCAACTAATTGGTTGAAATTTGCTCTAGTTTGTTGAAAATTAATTTTATTGATTAAAGATTTTCATATTTTGTCGCAAATTCGTTTTTTTTGCTGGAAATTAATTTTCTTTGGCTGGAAATTCATTTTCATTAACTGAAAATGTAACTATTTCATTTCTTGTTTAAAATTGATCGCTTTTAGTTGAAGATTTATTTCTTTGATTGAAAATTGAACTAATCTTTTAAAAATTAATTTTTTATTTTAAATAAATTTTTATCCAGTGAATTCAACTATTCCATTTTTGGTTGAAATTGATCTTTTTCAGTTTAAAATTCAAGTATTTGGGTAAAAGTTGACATTTTTGTCAAAATTCATATTTGCGGGTTGAAAATTTAACTGTCCCTCTTGACTAAAAAATGTTTCATGGTTGAAAATTCAACTCTCTAAAAAAATGTGTTTGTTTATTTATTTATTTATAAATTTATTTATCTTAGTAGAAATTTTATCTTTCTTGGTTAAAAATGTAACTGTTTAATTAAAATTTATGATCTTTTTGGTTGAAATATCAAATATAACTTTTTGTTGTTGAGAATTTGTCTTTTTTAATTAAGGTTTCACTACTTGGTTGTGAATTCATTTATTTTGTTGAAAATTCATTCTTTTTTAAACTAATTTTTTTAACTGAAATTTTGAAAACTCAATTTTTTGTTGAAAATTTAGATGTTTTATATAAAAATTCAACTGTTCAGTTGAAACTTTATGTTTTCGGTTGCAAATTTAATTCTATTTTTCAAATTGTATTAACTTATTAATTGTATTTTGTTAAAAAGTCATATTTTAGTCGAAAATTTAACTGCTTTGTTAAACATTCTCTTTTTTTATAGAAAATTCATCCTTTTGGCTTGAAGATTCAACTATTCGGTTAAAAATGTAACTGCTTTTTTGGTTAAAGTATAATTTTTTTATTTATTAAAGTATAACTTGATTGCTAATTCATCTTTGTAAGTTAAAGATTGAAGTTTCAAGAAAATAAAAAATTTTCTTAAGATTCCTGGAAAAATTGCAAATGATTCTTTCATTTTAGAAAATTAATTTTAAGAAAAAATTGAAAAAGATTTCAAAACATTTAAAATGATTTTCCTGAAATTTCGGAAAAAATTTAGAAGAATTTAAAGAATAATTTTTCAAATATGCAAGATTACATAATGTTTTTAAAAATTTTAGTAAGTTTGAGAGTTATTCAGTAGTTTCGAAAAAATTTCATAAATAATTTTGAATTTGAAAAGATATCAATAAATTCAAAACAAAATGTATTTCTTTATATTCAGAAAAGAATTTATAAGCTGTTCAAGAATTTTGGAAGGTTCAAAGAAAAATCAAAACTTTTCTTACGGTTCACGGAAAAATTTGTATGGATTTTTTAGTTTGAAAAATTAGGTTTTAATCAAAATTAAAAAAAAAAAGATTTTAAAAGATTTCTAAACATGTCGGAACAAATCTGGACAATTTTAAGGACATTTTATTTAATTTTGAAAGAATTTTGAAGGAATAATTCTAGTCACTTTACAAGATGCTCGAAAAATCTCATTTGGTAGAAATTTAAGCTCTTTGGATCAAGTTTTATTTTTATTTAAAATTAAAATCTTCCTCAGTTGAGATAACAACTATTATATTTTTTTAACGAGAATTTATCTTTTTTGGTTAAGAATTCAATTACTTGGTTAATTCTTAAGCTATTTTGCTAAAAATTACTTTCTTTTGTTGAAGATTTATCAGTTTATTTAAAAATTCATCTCTTTGGTTGAAAATGGAACCATTTTGTTGAAAATTTATGTATTCGATTGGAAATTCGTCTTTTTTGGCTGAATTCAACTGTTTTTGATTTAAAGTTAAATTTTTTCAATGACATATCAACTATTACGTTAATTTTTAAAAATTGATTTTTTGTTGTTGATAACGCAAATGGTTGAAGGCTGAACTACTTTGTTAAAAAAAATCATTTTTTTGGTTGCAGATTCATATCTTTCGTTGAAAATGTAACTATTCATCTGATTTATTACAAATTCAAATATTTGGTTTAAAATTGTTTTTTTTTTAATTCATATTTTCGGGTTGGAAAAACTTGTCTCTTTTAGTAAAAACTTATTCTTTTTTGGTTAGAAAAGCAACTGGATGAATATTAATCTTGTTTGGTTGGGGATTCCTCTTCTTCGTAGCACTGGATCGCAGAGCATCTTTTATTTAACGAAAACTTTCAGAAAATGCGTTTTCTGTCAAAGTTACAAGTTTAGAGGTTCAGCATGTTGAGTGACAGTTTTCACAGGAACATAAAAAGATAGCTCTCTCAAGCTGTACTTGGAAAACTCCATCTTCTCTGTGGAAAATAAAGCCAGCCCAGGACATGAAAAATGCACCATCAGACACAGAAGCGTAAAGAACGTCTCGTTCTTTAAAAAAAAAAGCCGCAGATAAGATAAGCGTTTAGTTTTTGAACTAGGTGAAAATTCTTTTTCTTCAAAAATTTATACAAAACATATTAACAAAGATATTAGATTTTAAAAATATAGTTTTCAAACCTAATTGAAGCGGGGACTAGAGGGACAGTTTACAACCGTTTGAGTATTTTTTTGTATGGCTGGTATTATAAAATAATAATAGTACATAAACGGTTTGGAAAATCATCTGAAACACATATTTTCATTTACTTCATAAACAAATAACACTATTTAACAACAACAAAAATTTGTCAAAGAAGAAGCCGCGTGACTACAGAAGAGGGTTTCGTAGCAAATTAATACGTTAATTAAGTCGTTTAAAGCTCCCCCTTACCTATACCTCCTGAATTCCCCTACTCACCCTCCCCTCAATTCACCCTTCGCACTCCCCTACCCAAGTTCTTCCTCCTCTACTTCTCCCTCTTCTCGCTTCCCCAGCTAACACTCCCCTTCACCTACCTCCCGTCACCGGTTCACACTTTGCCCCCCTCCCCTACCCAAAACCATTCCTAATCATTTCCCCTACTTCCCCTCCTCTCATCCCACGCATTCCCCAACCCTCATGGGCGATGGTCAATTGCGCCCTGGGTACCTGCGAACGGTTCCCCCACTACACGGCTTCCCCTCACTCAGCCGAACTGCTGCCGTCGCTCCTGGTCAGCGGGAGTCCTTTGTACCTAATGAGGACTAAAATTCGAAATATAACATTTTTTCAATTTAGCACTTGCTAATTGATAAATATAATATTCGAAATCTGCTAATTATAACGATTCCAACGATATGTTATTTGAATTAAAAAATTGAAAATTAAAGAAGAAATGTTCAAGTTTATGTGAAATTTTATGAAAAAATTTTTCATTATGTTTATCAAATCCACTGCAGTAGCTTTAATTTCTTTGTTGGCTGCAATTTGGCCACATTTGAAGACTTATGAACTAACATAATAAATTTAGTTCATTTCTCAAACAATCGCATTTCTCAAAATTATTCCTAAATAATTTTGCACTCCCAGTCCAAAAGAATGGATAGTGTCATCCCTAGCTCAATTTGGAAAATCATCAACAAACATCATACATTTTGTTTACTGCTTAAACAATTTGTTTATGAAAGGTAATTGAAAATACTATTTTAACACATAAAAAGCAGAATATGGAGACCATCTAAAAAATGTCGTTTTTTTAAATCTAACTTTAGAAATTTTGAACAGAGGCCAAAAGGGAAAATTGCATTTGCCTAAGTATAGAAAAAAAGTTAAAAACTGAATTCGGCAAATTTTTAAAATAATTATTCTTCCTTTCAAAAATAATACGTTTGATATTACTGTCTCCAGACGTTTGACAACTGGCACTTCTGGTTTCTGTTTATTAACTTAAGTCTCAACCAAAACAGACTAATTTTAAAACCAAAAAAAAAGGAATTTTTATAAAAAGAGTTGAATTTTTAACCAAGAAAGATTTTTCAGTCGACAAAGAAAAAAAGTCTGACCCAAAATGCTTAATAATTCAAAATTGAAGAATCAATCAAAAAATACATAAATTTTCAAAATTATATAATTTTAGGCAATTTTAAGCCAGAAACATTAATTTGTACATCGAAATTTGTTTTAAAATCGTTTTTAATATTCGCTTGAAAACTTGTTTTAAAAATCATAAAAAAAATTTCCAGGAATCTAATGCAAATTTTGTTATTTATTATCTTGAAACTTCAATTTTTCCTAGAATTTTTTTTAAATCCGGCAAAATCAAAAAAATTGCTTCAAAACCTTCCACATTCTATTTTGAAATTAAACAAAATTTTTTTTTTAAATTCATTTTTAGTTTGCCTAGGAATTTTAATACAAATTTTGTATTCTTTTGAATCCTTTCAAAATGCTTAGAAAGCTTTCAAATGTTATGTGTTTTGAAATCTTTTCACGTTTTAAATTATTTTTGAATTTTTTCAAAACTTCTAGGTATATTTTAACCTTACTTGATTATTTTACAAATTATTAATAATTGCTCAATTGTTATTTATTATTCTAATTTTTTTTTAACTTTTTAAATAGTCTTTTTAAATTAATTTTTAAAAATAAAAGATCATTGTAAATCTAAATTTAGTTTTTTATTTTTCGAAATCTTTTCCAGTTTTGAATTAAGTTTAGATCTTCTCAAAACTTCTAAATATATCTTAAACTTACTCGAATTTTTTCGAAATTAATAATTCACTAAACATTTTTTCAGTTTTTAATGAAAATCACTTTTTTTGGTGGAAAATTAATTATTTTGACCGAAAATTCAACTATTCCATGTTTGGTTGAAAATTCCTTAATTTTAAATAGTTTTGTGATAATTCATGTAGTTTGTTGCAAATTAATCTTTTTGGGTAGAAAATTAATCTTTTCGGTTGAAAATTCAACTGTTTGGTTAAAATTAGTTTGTTTGTTAGAAATACATTTTTGTGGTTGAAGACTCCTTATTTTGGTAAAAAAATCATTTCTTTAGTTGAAATTTGTACCTTTTTGTTGAAAATTCGTTTTTATTAAGTTAAAAATAAATTTTTAAACTGCAAATGTAACTATTCAATTTTTGCTTCATAATTTATCTTTTTGAGTTGAAAATGCAAATATTTTGGTAGAAAATTCATATTTTTGTGTTGAAGATTAAACTTTTTTGTTCAAAATTCATATCTTTGGGTTGAAAACTAAACTGTTTTGTCAGAAATTCGTCTTTTTGGATTGAAAATTTAACATTTTGACTGAGATTTTTTTTTCTTTATTGACTGCAAAATCTTTCTTGGTTTAAAATGCAACTCCTTTTTTGAAAATTCCTTTTTTTTGGTTTGACAATTAGGTTTGGAAATTTTTGCAATGAAGAATAATTCTTTTCAAAATTGGCCGAATTCAGTTTTTAAATTTTTTTCAACACTTAAGCAAATACAATTTAGTGTTTTGGTAATGTTCAACATTTCTAAAGTTAGATTTGAAAAACGACACCTTTGAGATTGAATCCACGAAAATCCTTTGTATTCTGCTTTTCATGTGTTAAAATAGTATTTTTAATTAAATTTTTTAAACAAATTCTTATAATAATTTTAATTTTTAATTTTGAGAAATGCGACTGTTTGAGAAATAAACTAAATTTATGATGTTCATAAATAAGTTTTCGAATGTAGCCTTTCAGCGAACCAATAAATTAAAGCTACTGCAGTGGATTTGATGAAAATACTGAAAAATTTGTTCATAAAATTTCACATAAACTTAAACATTTATTCTTTAATTTTCAACTTTTCAAGTGAAATATATCGTAGGAATCGTTATAATTCGCAGATTTTGAATATTATATTTAAAAATTACCAAGTGCTAAATTGAAAAAATGTTATATTCCGCATTTTACTCCTCATTAGGTACAAAGGAGTCCCGCTGACCAGGCTCGACCGCAGCAGTTCGGCTGAGTGAGGGGAAGCCGTGTAGTGGGGGCACCGTTCGCAGGTCCCAGGGCGGAATTGTCATCTGCCCACCCTCATTACCCCTTTTTAAAGAATTCCTCTTTTTTCTCTGTTTTCATGAAACTTCCCCTCTTTTTTCGTTGTTTTGCTTGAATGTGAAAAGACTCATTAGAATCCAATAAGAAAATCAAATTATTTTTAGTTGAAAGTTAATTTTTTTAAATTGAAAAATCTTCTATAATATTTTTGGTTGAAAATTCGGCTATTTAGTTGAAAATGTTATCATTTTCTTAAAAATTCATATTATTGGTTGATGATTTACCTATTTTGTTAAAAATCTTTTTTGTTGGTTGCAGATTGAACTATTTTGTTGAAATCTTTTTTTGTTGAAAATTAATTTTTTTGATTTTAAATATATCTAATCCATTTTTGTATGACAATTAATCGTTTTTAGTTGAAAATTCACCCACTAAATTTTTCATTGGAATTACATCGTTTTTCGTTGAAAATTCAATTACTTAGTTAAAAGTAGAACTACTTTCTGAAAAATCCATTTTTCTGTTCAAGGATTTAACTATTTTGTTGAAAAATCGTCTCTTTTTTGGTTGAAAATTAATTTTTTTACTGAAAATTGAACTATTCCAGTTTTGGTGGAAAAATGATAGTTTTTAGTTGAAAATTCAACTTTTAAATTCTTCACTGTGAATTCAAGCTCTCGATTAGAATTCAATTACCTGGTTAAAATACTTTGTTAAAAATTCAATTGATTAATTGAAGATCCATGTCTTTGGTTAAAAATTCATTTTTTAATGTTTGAAAATTATTTTTTTTCAAATGAAAATTGATTTATTCCATGTTTTGTGGGAAATTGAACGCTTTTAGATGAAATTGAACTATTTGATTGAAAATTTATGTAATTTGTTCTAAATTTGTCTTTTTTGGTTAATAATTAATCTTCTCGATTACAAATTCAACTACATGGTTGAAACTTGAAATTCTTTGTTGAAAATTCATTCGATTATTTGAACATCCATATCTTATATTGAAAATTAAAACATTTTATAGGAAATTCTTTGCTTTTGTTTGTTTGCAAATCAAATTCTATGTTGATTGAAGATTAATCGCTTTTATTTTCAAATCCAACTATTTGTTTGAAAATTAACTTTTAGTTAAAAATTAATATTTTCGCGTACAATATTTAACTATTTTCTAGATAATTGGCCTTTTTGACCTATAAATTCAACAATTTGGTTGACATTTTTTTATATTTTGAATGAAAGTGGGCAAAAGTTTGTTTAAAAATTAATCTGCTTTGATTAGGGATTAAACTTTTTTATTGAAAATTATTTTTTTTGTTATTTGAATTCAACTGTTTTTGATTTAAAATAAAAATATTTTTTGATTGAAATATTAACTATTACATTTTTCGTTGAGAATTATTCTTTTTTATTGCAAATTCAACTATTTGGTTGTACGTTTTTGTTGAAATTTATATTTTTTGTTGTAATTTTTAATATTTTCGGCTGAAAATTCAAATGTGTTATAAAAAATTCGCCTTTTTGGCTTGAAAATTCATCTATATGGTTGAAATTCAAAGGTAAGTTTATTTCATTTTTTTTTTAATTTGAATACTTGGTTGAAAATTCACCTTTGTAGATTGAAGATTTAACTATGTGGTTGCAAACTTTATTATTTTCTGGAAAATTTGATTATTTTGTTGAAAATTCAACTATTTTATTAGAAAGTTATCTTTTTTGTTCAAAGATTTAACTGCTTGGTTGAAAATTGGTCCATTTGTATTATTTGTATTTCATTTTGAGGAAAAGTTTTTGGTTGAGAATTCAAATATCTTGTGAAAATTGAATTGAATTCAATATGTTACCTATAAATTAATACCCCCCCCCCCCTTCTGAGAACATTTTGGGCTGTGAAGTCTTTTAAAATATTATGTTTATTTATTTTATTATATATTTCTTTCGTGTTCTATCTTAGGCGTTTATCAAAAATGTTGACTTATAATCAGGGGGTGGAGGGGGTGTTTGTATTTGTGACGTCACCCTGGGGATTTAGGCTTCGTGTGATCATCGTCACGAAGAAGGGGAAGGGTGCAAAAAAATTTCAAAATAGCGTGACGCAGTTTTTAACAGTCCCATAACAAAAAACAGAAAATAGGCAACTTTCTTTATTTTATATTGGAAAAGTTGGCTCTTTGAGAAATGCATTTGACTTTTTGAAGGTGAAGAGGTTGGAGTAAGTCACCTGGAGGATTCCTTCGATTCTCCGCTTTTTCATTGCAGTCGGGGCAGAAATTTACAGTAGAAAGGAGAGATGGATGTGTAACACAAGAATGAAGCTGATGTAAAGAGAGCCTCGAAATTCCGTACTTCAGAATATCATCCTGCCAGTCTTTTCGATCCGTGCAAACTTTGCTTTTGTTTGTTCGTCAGTTCTTTCTAGAACGATGCGTTCAAATCTTCCATCAAGACTCTATAAGAACGAAGATTGAACGTGTTTAAAAAACTTTTAGTTTCAAACCTTATCTGATTTCTAAAGAGTAATTAAAATCTTCCCATAAAAATTCTTATTTTAAAACTAGAAAAAATAGCGCGTGCGCTTATATGTAACATATTTCTTATTTTGATTGCCTAATTATTGGATCGTTTTGAAAATCAAAACTTACCACAAATGGTTAATTTTTTCTAGTTATATTACAAATTTGAGCTTCTATGTATACCTTGATCCTGTAATATGACGAATTTCACTTTAAAAGTTGAAACTTTAGAGGTTTTCCACATTTTTCTAGATGAATACTGCCGTCCTGATGAAGAAACTGCACAACTACAGTTTTATCAAAAACGAGTTTTTTATATGGTTGGATTCGTAATGAAAAGACTAATTTAACTATGCTAATCATTATCAAAATTTGTAATCAAATCTCGAGATAATTAGGACTCAATTAGCGTATCTACAGCGATTTTCGAGAATTCCTGATGAAGAAACAATACATCTGCAGAAATTCTAGCATATCCACACGAATTCCAGGATTTGGGATAGTGCTGAGTGATGCTGACCCCTCAGATCCTGATAAAAGAAACACATCTTCGCAGATGTATTTTGGCTCATGAGGCTCCTCGGTCTTTCTGCAGTCCGATTTCCTGAAATCGAATAGCACAAGCACATGTTAAGTTTCTTCACCCGGATTCGAGGGTAACTTTCAGCCATCGATCCTTCTCTTCAATAGCACATCTGCATTTTTTATTTGTCGAGCAAAAATAATTATAGTTCATTAATAACATAATTATTATTAATCATCTGAAATCATTATAGGAATATAATTAATACATTATTATCCTTTTAGAGACTATAGTAACCATTTGGTGATATGAGAAAAATTGTTGTTTTTTAAAATAATTCCGAAGCTTTTGATTTTAAAATTGTGAGATAATTGGACAATGCTTTTAGAAAAGTCACTCGCATGATTTTGTTATGAAAAAGCATATAAAAAAGTTACAAATATTGTTGTAAAAATACATTCAATTTGCTGATTTTGCCCGAATAATTTAAGTAAGAGATGAAAAAATTGATCGAGTCCTTTTTTATATTTTTAATTATATGTACGGTGATATACATAACATATGTAGTAAAAATGTTTCAATAAAATTTTATGTCAAACACAAAGTGGGTCCTCTATAGAGGTGTTTGTAGCACTATTTGGATTACAAAAATCTCCATAAAAGACCCAGTTTTTGTTTGACAGAAATGTTTGTGAGAACTTTTTTACTACATATATTATGTATAATAGTGTGCACATAATTAACAATTTTTAATGAAAAAATAATCTCACAAAATCAAAATATGAATTTTCAAAAAAGGGCTCAAACGATTTTTTCATTTTTCACTTGAAATATTCAGGCAACATCAGTGAATTAAATCCTGCAAAGAACTGACTTTAAGTAAGAAGTTTAAGTTGAAGTTGTTTGAGGCTCACCGTGTGTTATTTTGAAATGCTATTCATTCAGTTCAGATTTCATGAATTAAAAAAATGAAAATGTAAACGTTAGGTCTTAGTATTTTTTAGTTTCACATAGTTTGAAAATATTATTCTGACTTACCCAAACTTATTTTTATTTTTCCAAATTTACTGTTCCCAGACGGAAATATTATATATAGCTTAAATATAGTGTGAAGTATTATATATAATATTCATTTGTTTTATATAAGAAATGTATAAAACAAATGAATATTATGTATAATACTTCACACTATATATAAACTATATATAATATTTCCACCTGGGTTCTAATACAAATATCTTCTATTTATACTGATTATATATATTTAAAAATAAATATCAGTTGTGTTCTATAATACTAGTAGTCTTGCGCGCGCCAAGGCGCGCGCCTATTAATTTTTTATTTTTAAAAAAGAATGAACCAACAACTTATTTTTTCTATGTTATTTATATTTAATTAATGTCACGAAATATTTGTATAAAATAATTAGAAGGCACCACAGTATGATGTCTGTTAACCCTTTGCGGCGCAGTGGTAACCCAGATTACCACCTTTTTTATTCACAACTTTTTTCTCTAGATTCAATGTTTTTGAACTAATAACAAAAATTTCTTATTGATATCGTATTTGAAGCATTGAAGAATGTGAAAAAACATGTTGAAAAACGTATTGTTTAAAATTATAAATAGTTATAAATAAACAAATTTTGAAAATCGCTCTTTTTTACGAAAGAATTCAATTTTGAACGACGTATTGGATAAATTGAAATGAAACTTGGTACTCTAGGGTTTTTGGGGTCGCTGATTACAAATCCGGAGCCAGATTTGCGAAATTCAGAATGACAGATCCAATATGGCGGACGAGTTTTCAAAAATTCAAAGGATTTTCATGAAACTTGGTATCTGGGGGTTTTGGGGGTCGGTAATCACGAATCTGAAGCCAGATTTCCAAAATTCAAAATGGCCGACAAATATGTCTGCCATATTGGATCCTCCATTTTGAATTTCTCAAATCGGGATCCAGGTTCGTAATCAGCGACCTCGAAAACCTCCGAGTAAAAAGTTTTATGAAAATCTAACAACTTTTTAAAAAACTCGTCCGCCATATTGGATCTGCCGCGTGCGAAGGGTTAAAGGAGTAATAAATTGATTTCTCATAATTTATTTGTAGGTAAATTCTGCCATCGTTATCATCTGAAAGGATCGTGAATATAATTATAATTCAATTTATTATAAATTACTCTTAAATTTCTTTACTACTGAACTTATTTGTAAATTATGTTGCCGTAATTAAATTTTTCATTTTATAAATTAAAAGAAATATTATTTCTAAAATAAATTGTGAATTGTTCGTTATAATATGTATATGAGTATATGAATTTGAATTTGATAAATGCTACGAATAATATTAATTTTTATTATTATATAAGTTGTCCAAAATTTAAGAAAATGAATGATACATATAGAATAATGGTAGTAATTGCCAATCTTTCAGTTTTTAAGAAATATGATAAAAAATTTTTAAGTTGTCTATTTGCTCGGCAATTATTACCATTGCTCAATAGTAATCCATTTGCCACTAATAATTTATTATGCATTGAGAGATGTAGTGAAGTTTTTTCATAATAAATACATTTTCTAATTTTTATCATAAATGATGCAAGTTGTCACGAAAAAATAAAATGTATTTTAGTATAACTTTTTTATACGTGAACAGTTTTATCGAATCTGTTGTTTACGTAAATATAAGTAAATTCTTTTATTATAAGAAGAAAATTATCCTGTCTATAGAAATTTCCAGGCCTTTATAAAAGTCAGAGTCTTTTTCTTATTAAAAGCTAAATTAAACAAAGAAATTTCAAAAAAATGTAATTTTTTACCTTCTGCGAAAATCTGTTTTGAACTTTTTTTTAAATAATTTATTTTTACGTATCGCATAATTTAACCAAGAAAAATATTTTCGACCTGATATATTCTGCAACTGTACTTGTAGAACATGTCTAATTTTACATGGATTCTTTCTATAGACAAAAATTGTATGTAAAATATTTTTCATAAAATGATTGAAAGTATAAAGTACAGCATTATAATTTTACAAAGTTTGATTAAAATCGAAGGACCACCTGCAGGTCCTGATATTTCTGACGGGTACTGGCCCAGTTTATAAATTTTATTTTTTAAATCCACATATATGTTATATAAGTAATAATACAAAAACGTTGCACAAAGTATTTGGTTTACATCGTCGCTTTTTATATACTATTTTTATGAAGCATTGTTTTCATCTGATAGTTTAATTTTTTTAGTAGGTTTTTCCTCGATATCATTGTTTAATTATCGTTTCAAAATGTAGATAATATCTTCCATTAGTAAAAATATTAAAGTTTGAAATTTATCTGCTCCATTTGTGGTTAAAAATTGATCTTTTTGGTTTTAAATTCATATTTTTGATTGAAAATTTAAATATTCAGTTAAATATTTAACAGTTTTGTTGAAAGCCCATGTTCTTGGCTTGAAAAATCAACATTTTTTATGACATTTTTTGTATTGTTTGAAAAATCTTTCTTGGTTGATAAATTTGTGTTTTTGATTTGAAAGTAGTGTCTTCAGTGTATTTTCTTCGAAGTGATAGCAAAACAGCGTCAACGCTTTAAAAAAAGTGTCAATAGTGTGTTGAGCCCGAGACCTGAATTTGCCATTTATTATTCTAAAGGCTGTCACAGCTTCAATTTATTTTAATAAAGTGACCCATCTAAACCGAAAAAAGCAGAAAAAAGTACCCTACAAAAAACTTCGGATTGACAAGTATTTGAAGGTGTACTGTATTTTGAATGCGATGTTGGCGGAAAGCAGATTTCCAGAGAATATCTCGTGAGTCTGAAGCAATAATTTTTAATTTGACGTTTTTTGCAGCAAGACTAATTTCTAATCCAAAAAGTGACTGAAAGTCAATATGTGTATCAACACGAATTAAACAAAAACTGAAATTAAAAAAAAAAATTGTTTGAACTGAACAGAATTGATTTAATTTAAAAGAAATCAGTTAAATTAAAAAATTGGAAAGAGATAATAAAATAATTCTGAATGAATTAGTAATGATTCAGGGTGAATTTCAAATGAATTCAAATTAATTGCAAAACATATTTTAAAATCTCTTCAAATATGTGAAAACCTACAAAATCCCTCACTTCTTGTGAATGAATTCTTTAAAATACATTAAAATATTATAAAATCGCATGAAGTTGAATCAAATTTTATAATATTTTCTTGAATCCTGGAAAATTTATTGAAATACCTTGAGAGCTTTTAAAATCCATTAAAATCATTGTAATCTTCGGAAATCTCATGAAATTCATTTAAATATTTTAAAATATATTTAAACCTTGCAGGTCCTATGAAATAGTTTCATATATTCAGAAGTTCTACAAAATTCTTGAAAACTAAAAAAAAATTGTTTATTTCTCTTAAAGATATTAAAAGTCACTTCAAACTTTGTAAAGTTCTTGAAAATCCCTTGAAGTTTTTAAAAATACCCTTAAATATTCCAAATCCTTTAAAATCTGTTGAAATGCCTTGAAATGTATTGAAGCACTTAGAAATTCCTTTGGTTTTTAAAAATACCTTAAATATTTCAAATTCTTTGAATTAATAGAAAATTCCTTGGAATCTTTTAAGATATCCTAAAATCTTTCAAATTCTTTGAAATCTTTGATAAAACCTTGAAATATTTGAAAATATTTTTGAATAATCATACGAAATCCATGAATTCTTGTGAATAAATTCTTAGAAATCTATTGAAATATTATGATATCCCTTGAAATTACATGAAATCTGATGACATAACTTGAAATCCTGGAAAATTTATCAAAATACCTTGTGAGCTTTCAAACTCCCTTAAAATCATTGAAATCCTCGGAAATCTTACAAAGTCACTTGGGATTTTTCGAGATATCATAATAGGCCTTACGAAATCGCTCCATATTTTCCAAAATTTCAGGAAAATTTTTAATACACTATGCAAATTTTTCAAATACCTTAAAATCATTCAAATCCTTGGAAATTCCTAGAAATTTTTCAAATCTTCTGAAAGTGCCCTTTTGAAAAGCCCTCACATAGTGAGAATCGTTTTTTTTTAAATTTGAAATCAAAATGAAATCTACTTTCTTATGAATCATTTTATGCAAAAAGAGCATGGAATACATTCCAAACCAAAATTAGGTTCCCAAACTACCTCCTTTTCGGCTCATTAGAGACAAATAAATAACGGAGGAAAAAAGAGAAAGAATTAAATCACTTCAAATTACTGAAATCTTTTGAAAATACCCTAAGATATTTCAAGAACTTTAAAATCTTTTGGAATGCCTTAAAATTTGTAAATCTCTTGAAAGTGCTTCGGAATCTTTGAAGTACCCTGAAATATTTTTGATTATTTCAAATCCTATATCAGGTTACCGAAATTAATTAAAAATTCCTTGGAATCTTTTAATATACCCTAAAACCTGGCATAGGTCCTATCAAATCGGTCTATATTTTCGAAATTTTAGGAAACTCTTTGATACAATACCCATGAACATTTTTTCAAATCTCACTTGATATTTTTTAAATCCTCTGAAATCCAATTAAATTACTGAAATCAATTGAAAATTCCTTAGAATCTGTTAAGATACCCTAAAACATTTTACTTGAAACTTTTTAAAGATTTCGAAAATGACTCAGAATCTTTTAAAATCATATGATATCAGTTAAATTACTGAAACCAACTGAAAATTCTTAATTCCTTAAAATGTTTTAAAGCTTTCGAAAATGCCATGAAATTTTTTTAAATACTCTAAAATATCTCAAATTTTCTGAAATCAATTAAATTACTGAAATAAATTGAAAATTCCTTGGAATTTTCGAAATACTCCAAAAGTTTTCAAATCCTCTAAAAAAATGTTAATCACCTTTAAATTATGTAAATCTTTTGAAAATACCTTGCATTCTTTTGAAATTTCCTAAAGATTTAGTTTAAATATTTTAAAATTACTCGAAACATTTTAAAGCTCCCGACAATACTTTTCAATCTTTTAAGATACTCTAAAATACTTAAAATCCACTAAATGACTAAAATCACTTGAAAATTCCTTGAAATCTGTTAAAATATCCTCAAATATTTCAAACTCTTTAAAATCTTTTGGCATCTCAAATGCCTTGGATTCTTTTCAAATACCCTAAAATATGCATCAATTGAAAACTCCTTAACATTTTTCATAATATCTTAAAATATTCCAAATTATTCGAAATCTTTTGAAATTCCCTGCAATTGTTTAAAATTCTTGAAAATTCCTTGGATTATAAAAAAATACCCTATAGTTTTTAAACATCTTTGAAATCCCTTCAGATTATCAGAACATCTTTTTAAATTATAAAATGATTGATCTGTAGACATACACAGATCTCTGACATTCGTCTATTCAAAACGAAAAAAATAATTATTCGAATATGTCAGTTTAACGAAATAGAGTTTCTATAGGCAAAGTAGAACCGAAACGTACACGAGTTTGTATACAAACAGGCGGATCACATTACTAAATGCGAAGAAACACGTCGTCGTATTATCGAACTCGAACTACGATTCGAACACTGATCCCGAAAGACATGCGCATGCTTCAACTGACTGGCACTCATTGGCTCTAGTTTGCATACGTATTTAATATTCAAATGCAGACGCACACTGTAGCCAATGAACGTCACTATAATCCAAGCAAGCGCAGATCAAGGCGGCTCCGTTGGGATCAAATGACTTCAACTGAAGAACGAAAAATCATGACACGTTCCATCACTTTCTAACGCACTGATGCCTCGCGACACACGCATAAAGCAGGCGAAAAGTATGAATCGTGACATGTTCCATCACTTTCTAACGCACTGATGCCTCGTGTCACACCCATAGCTGCGAAAACGATATAATCGTGACTATCGAAACGTGACATGTTCCATCACTTTCTAGCGCACTGATGCCTCGTGTCACACCCACAGCAGGCGCAAACGATATAATCGTGACTATCGAAATCAAGAATATCGTTTAGAGATTTTATAGTAAGGATATTATTGTAAATAATTCATTTTTATCTCTAGTCTTTGTAGTGATATGGTTTCTTAAATTCTTTCATATTAAGGAAGAATCAATAATTTTACCTAAAAAATTGAGAAATGATCATATAAAGTACATTTTTCAGTATATTTGGAAAAAATGGGAAAATTTAATTCAAAATCGAATTAAGGAATGATTTTTTTGGATATTAGTTTTTTTCTAATGAAGAATTTTAACCTCAATGTATATTCAACTGACAGATCTCAGATTATTTGTAAAAAAAATTATTTACTTGGTCTACCGAACCACTCCAAATAATAGCCGTTTTTCGTTTTAATTTTTTATAAAAAGAATTTTTGGTTTAGAATTCGAATTAGTAAACTGAAAAATTAAATTCGAAACCATTTCAACATTTAAAGAATATATAAAAAATGTCGAGTTAAATTTAGTAGAATCTGTAAAATTCACATACATATTAAAAATCTTTTCCTTTAATGGATATTATTTATTGTTAGAATATTTTTTATTATGCTCGTCAGTCATAAGGTGTGTTAATGACACTGTTAACCGAAATTAAATGGTTTCAATAAACAATTAATAATTTGACCAAAGTCTGTAGACTCTTTTGTTTTATTTTGTGCTCAAGGAATGATTTTAATGATCAAAATATGAAATTAATTACTTTTGTATTATTGATACATTTTGTATTAACAATACTTAACGATTAATTGTAATTCATTCATTAATTAATGATTAAATCATAATTTTACTCCTTTATCAATTTTTGGAAAATTTGTAGTTGTTAAGTTTCTTCAGCAGAAAACTCGGGGGTTCTTGAAGGCTGATTCCTGTATTCGGCAGCACATCTGCGCAGATGTGTTTATTAGTCAGGATTCTCGGCGACTTTGTGCATTAATATCTAGCATATGAGTAGTAAATAATAGTAGCATATTACTAGTCATTTTTTTTAAACTCTCATACGTTAAAAGGTACAGATGCAAACGCATTTTTTTGAATATCTCGGTTCTTCTCAAATGCAGTTGCTGTATTGTTTCTTCATCAGGACGGCAGCATACCCCTTAGGAAGAAAAACGGAAAAATCTGGAATTCTATTTACAGGCTACATATTTAAATCAGTTTTTGTTCGAATCATCATGTCAATTTTACGTTGGCCCCAGGATACCAATATACCAATATAACGATTTGATCAAGTTTTCAATATTTTCGCTATTCGTGAATAGTGACAGGAAAACCTATTGTGGTTCAAAATTGAACTATTTTGTTCAAAACTCACACGTTTTTTTTAAATTTGTCTTTTTTATAGGAAATTTATCTTTTGGGTTGAACATTCAACTACTGAATTAAAAATGCATTTCTTTGTTGTTGAAGGTTCATTATTTTAGTTGGACATTAATTTCTTTATTAAAAATTTAACTATTTTGTTGAAGATTTGTTTTTTTGTTGTTGAAAATAAATTTTTTAACTGTAAATTTAATTATTCCAAGTTTGGTTTGACATTTATCTTCTCTAGTTGCAAATTCAGCTATTTGGTTGGAAATTTCTGTATTTTGTTGAAACTTTGTCTTTTGTGGTACAATATTAATCTTCTTGGTGAATAATTCACCTTTTGAGTTTTGAATTCATTTGTTTAGTTGAGAATTTAACTATTAAGTTGCAAATTTCTTTAACAATTTGAAATTTGGTTGAAAATACACGTATTTTATTAAAAATGAATCTTCTTTGATTTTCTTATTAAAAATTAATTTTTTGATCTAAAAATTTAACTATCTCATTTTTTGTCAAAAATGTATATTTTTTGATAGACTTTTAATCTTCTTGATTGAAAATTAAACTATTTTGTTGAAAATTTGTTTGTTTTTTTGGTAGAAAATTAATCTTGTGGGTTGAACATTTAACTATTGAATTAAACATTCATTTTTTTGACTAGAGATTCATTACTTCAGTAAAAATTAATTTCTTTGCTTAAAAATTTAACTATTATGTTGAATATTCGTTTCTTTTTGTTGAAAATAAATTTTTTCACTGAAAATTTAACTATTCCGTGCTATGTGGTTGAAAATTTATCTATTTTGTTAAAACTTTGTCTTTTGTGGTATTAGGTTGAAAATTTCTTTAGAAATTCGGAATTTGTTTGAAAATTCATGTATTTTGTTAAAAATTCATTTGATTGAAAATTAGTTTTTCTTATTGAAAATTTAACTATTCCATTTTTTGTCGAAAATTTATCTTTTTTGATAGACATTTTATCTTCTTGGTTGAAAATTCATCTGTTTGGTTGAAAATTTTATTAAAAATTAAATTTTCTGATTGAAAATGTAGCTATACCATTTTTGTTAGAAAATTAATCTTTTTTAGTTCAAAATTCACTTCTCGTCTTTTCTGGGTTGAAAATTTAATTATTTTGGTACAAAATTCATATTTTTGGGTTGTAAATTTAAATGTTTGGTCAAAAATTCACCCTTCTGGTTCGAAAATTAGTCTGTTTTGGTTAAGGATTCAAATAATTTGTTGTAAATTCGCATTTTTTGGTTTATTTCAACTGTTTTTTATTGAAAAATAAAATTTTTTTGGTGGAAATATCCACTATTATACCTAACTAAATATCCCTTTTTCTTAGTTGAAAATGAATTATTTTAACTGAAAATGTAATTCTTTCATTTTTTGTTCAAAATTTATCTTTTTGAGTTAGTTTTGGTCTACAAGAATAATTATTTCAATTTAAATAATGATAATGATAAAAATGGTCATTTTCCCTTGAATACAAATTTTAATTCTGCGGAATATGTCTGGCTTTGGTTAAATAATAAAATTAAAAATTAATCAATCTTATATTTTTGTCAGTTTTATCGTGCACATGAATGTGACATTCTTTGTCACTGCCCTTCAACTGAAACTGAATTCTTAATTATGTGTGTGAATTTGGCAAACTTCTTTCCTTCGAGTTTTTCAAATTACCCAATCGACATTGACGAAAAGCGACAACAATTCTTTCAAGATTTTTGTGACCCGAATAATAAATAAATTCTGCCACTATAAAATTCTGAGAAATAAAATTTCCGAACAGTTTATAATATTATCGAAGTCTAAAATGCCAGATTAATAAAATTCCCGAAAGTTTATCATATTACCGAACTTGAAAATTCCCTAATAATAAAATTGCTGAAATATAAAATATCTGATATAGCAAAATTCCCGACACAAGAAAATTCTCGAATTTAAACAACTACAAAAATTGTTTTTTTTTTTTTAATAAATCATACTTATTCGAGACGGCTGAAAAAACTCGAAAAATAAAATTGCAGAAATATAAAAATCCCGAATTGGAAAATTCCCGAACAGTTTATAATATTACCGAATTTGAAAATTCCCGACAGGTATACAGGTATACCATTAAGCCATTTCCCTTTCGGGGTAGGCGTGACACTACCCGATTCGGGTAGTGTTTCTAGGTTGATAACTTGTAGTAAATAACTACAAGTGTGGGCTCACCACACCCACGATGTGCCAACAGCACTCAGTTTTCTCGAATGGTCACCCATCCAAGTGCTAACCGCGCCCAACGCTGCTTAACTTCAGTGATCTAACGAGAACTGGTTTTTTCAGCGTGGTATGGCTGTTGTTAATAATATACAATTTTGAAGATTAAAAATTAAAAGCTCTTTAATGTTATAAATGTATGATACAAATTCATACATTTTTTAAATCAAAAGTCAAGTTTTCATTTTTTTTCTTTCAAATTGAAGCATTTCTAATGTGAATAATCAAAATAACGAAGAGGTATAATTAAAAATTATTGAATTTTAAATATGTAGAATTCCATATTATTAAATATTTAAGATTTATATTTGAAAGTTATGTCATTTAGAATGTTTTTTTGGAATAATTACATTTTAAAGATTTACAATTTAAAATTCTTCAAATTTGATGATTTGTAATTTACAATTCTTCAATTTTGAAGATTGACAATTTCAAACATGTATAATTAACTGTTCTTCAATGTTGGTGATTTTGAAAATAAAAAGTCAAGTTTCAAATTCTAATCTTCCAAATTTAAGAAATTTCGAATATAAATGATTAAAATTATAGCATTTTTATTGTCAAGTTTATTATTTTTTTATTGTAAATGATCAAAATTAAAAACTCTTTAATTTTAAAGGCTTCAAATTTAAAGTTCTACATAATTAAAAACTCTTCAATTTCAGAGATTTACAATTCGAAATTCTACAATTTTGAAGAGTTTCAATTGAAAATTCGTCAATTTTAAATATTTACAATCGAAAATTCCTTCATTTGGAATGATTATAGATTCAAATGATGTAATTTCAAACGTTTTTTTGGAATATGTAGTTCAACTCTGAAGATTCGAGATTGAAATTAATTCAATTCCATACATTTGACATGGATTCAATTGCAAAATTTTTAATGTGTAAGCAAAATTTTACAAGATATGAAGTTGACGTATACTAATAAACTGTCAAACTGGGCGATACGCCATTAGTGAGCCGAAACACAGAAATTTGATTGTGGACAAAGTGAATGAATGAATTCGAAGATTATTATCTTTAATAATAATGCACCTATACAGAAAATAACTTGAAAAATTATTCCTCAATTTTGGGAATTTTTTTTTTTTGCTTAAAAAAATATGAATCGAAATTAATAACTTTATACAATTAATAGTTAAATAAAGGAAAAGAAATTCAGAAAATAAGTTACTTTCATTTCCTATAATTTGCGGACGACACGAATAAGTGAAATTGCCTTTTGTCTTCTGAAAAGAACGAAACGCTGGGGTTGGGGAGTCCGATAAACGATTATTCTTCTTTAAAATGCGATACACTCCGGGAAACTACTTATCGAGGCAATCGAACGACTTTTTCGTTAATGCACTTTTCTCCCCGGATTTAGACGATAAGCCTTGTATAGAGTGCAAAAAACGTAATTTAGTTCAAGATATATAAAACATTTTATCTTAAATTTATTGGAATATCAGATGACTATATATTGAAAATACATAGAATTCATCCACTCCTCAACCAACTCATCCTCCTCTAGAATCTTTACCATATTCTCTTGCCAGCTTCCTTTGTTTTCCATTCCTCTCCTACATCCTTTCCATAAATGCTCCCATGTTTCCTGTTCCTATTCACAGATTCTGCAATTTCTGTTCTCTTCCTTTCTTTCCCCAAACATCCCTTTCCTTGCCTCATTTCTCAATCTGAATCTTGCTATTTTGGTTCCTTTTCTCTCTCCCCATCCCTTTCCTATATACTTTGGTATTCCTTCCTTTTTTATCATCTTATTCCATTTATTATATTTGGATTCCTCAACATCCTCCATCATTATATTAATTGACTTTTCCTGTCCCTTTTTTCCAATTCTTCATAGTTTACTCCAGTCCCCTCTCCTATATCTCTAGCACTAAAGAACTCCCACCTTCCTTCTTTCCATCTCGATGATTCTATCGCACTTCCTCTCCTTTCTTCTACCTCCTGCAAACACTTTTTCGCTGAGTCTCCTCTCTTTCCCTCCCTTGGCTTCGTCTTAAACTTCTACTTTCTCTTTCCGGCTCTAGTACTTAATTTATCCCTTCGTGTTTCTTCTATTACCATATATCCCAGCGTCCTCCAGTATAGCCTTATCGTCCATCTTATATACCATTCTTGTAAACTCCTAATCTCTTTCCTTTCCTTTCATCCCCGTATCTCTGCTTCATAGCCGAATACAGGTCATACCATCATATTCAAATAACCACATTCCCCTTCTCTAATCTTCGTTTAACCTTCTTTTTCCTATTCTTATATCTGTTTCATTACCCCTGTCTACTGTATTATCCTTTCTCTTATATGAACTCTATGATCTTCATTTGTTTACAAGGTATATATACCAAATATTTAAACTGCTTCACTTTTTCTAAATTTATTCCCTTCCATCTCTCCATTTTTTTTCTTCCCTCTCCTTTTCCAAACCTCATTATCATAGTCTTTTTCACACTTAATTTCAACTTTTTCTCATCTAAGTATTTCCCAATTCTGTTATTAAGGCCGCCATCCCTTCTTCATCCTCTGTCAACAACACTATATTGTCCGCATATGTCAATGTATAAATCTTTTCATGTCCATTCCTAAATCCTCCCTATCCTTCTCTCCTAATCTTCTTCTAAGTCTAAGATTAATATATTAAATAAAAGTAGGTTTAGACAACCACCTTGTCTTACTCTTCTCGCCAACCAGAAACTATCTCCTAATTGCTTTGCTAGCTTTACCCTGCTTTTTTTCTCTCTAAAAATTTTCGATATTCTCTTTATTAAACCCTCTTATCCCCTTTTTCACTATAACTTTTCCTACCTCGAATCGATCTAATGAGTCAAACGCCGCCTTCAGAGACACGAACTAGTCCCTCTTTCTCCCTTTCAATTCTTTTATTTAGCAAATATTCAGATCAAATATGTTTTCCATCACTCCCATTCCTTCCCTAAACCCTGTCTGATTCGGTGGCTCTATCTTTTTTTCTCTGATAAAATAGCTACATATATACTTTATAGAGTTTTGTCATTAGCGTCACTCTCCTATAATCTTTACCCTCCTCCTTAATGTTTTTCTTCACTTGGGTACCACTAGTCCTTCTTTCCATAACTCTGGCCACCCCTCTCCTGTCCATATTCTGTTGCGCATGATTCATGCCCATTCCTTTAGTTCTGTTCACGCATATTTCTAGACTTCATTTAGATTTTTAGAATCTCATCTATGCCACGTGCCTTTCAATCTTTCTTTATTCCTATCATCTTTACTATTTGTTGCCTTCTTATGTCCTCTTCCTCATCTCTTTCTCTACCAAATTTTCTTTCTTTTTTAACTTTCTTCTCTACCTCTCCTAGCAAATCCATAAAATATTTTTTCCATTCTACCGTCTCACTATTCTGGTTTACTCTTGTCTTTTTTTTCTCTGTGAGAAAACCTTCCAAAACTCTTCTTCCGTCTGAGCCTGCTCCGCCTTTTCTTTAAACCTTTTATTTTCCTCCTATTTTTTTTATAACACAAATCAGTATACTTCTTCAATTTAACAGCTTTCGAATTACAAATAATTTTATTCAATAATAGATTTAATACTTTCACGATGATTCATTATAATAAATTTAAATTACAAATTTTAAAGATTTTTCGGGTTTCAATCGTGTGTGAAACTATGAATGTTGCCGACGTTTCGTGAACATTGCAGTTCACTTCTTCAAGGTGTTCGCACAAGAAAATCCGTTGCAGTTTGCTGGTAAAGTCTCACGAACGTGCCGTCCGCGCACGAACACATAACGCCAACCAATCGCGTGCAACCTGCCGTGCTGCTACGGTCCGTGGCAGCACTTACTGAAGTGCGTTGCGAACTAGTTTAAGTAGCGAGGTACTTGCGTGCGTCAAGGTGTTCGCACAAGAAAATCCGTTGCAGTGGGCTGGTAAAGTCTCACGAACGTGCCGTCCGCGCACGAACACATGACGCCAACCAATCACGTGCAACCTGCCGTGCTGCTACGGTCTGTGGCAGCACTTACTGAAGTGCGTTGCGAACTAGTTTAAGTAGCGAGGTACTTGCGTGCGTCACCGCTCGGAAGGCAGCACGACAGGTTGCACGCGATTGGTCGGCGTTATGAGTTTGTGTGCGGACGGCACGTCCGTGAGACGTCTCCAGCGCACTGTAAAGGATTTTCTTGTGCGAACACCTTCACCGCTCGGAAGGCAGCAGCACGACAGGTTGCACGCGATTGGTTAGCGTTATGAGTTTTTTTGCGCGGACGGCACGTCCGTGAGACGTCTCCAGCGCACTGCACAGGATTTTCTTGTGCGAACACCTTCAGGGCTGACCTGAAGTGTGTGAACTGCAATGTTCACGAAACGTCGGCAATATTCATAGTTTCACACACGATTGAAACCCGAAAAATCTTTAAAATTTTTTATTTAAATTTATTATAATTTTATTCAAATTTTGAAGCAAATCTAGTATAATCAACGTTCGAAATATTCAAATGATGAAGAATATAGCGAATCGTAACTTTCTTAAAATTTGGGATTTTTAATCAAATAGAAGTTAATATTTGTTTCTCAGTTAATTTAAGATCGATAATATTTCATTTTGACAATAAAGATTTTTTGCGAAAAATTTAAATTCTTATAAAATATTCTAAAAAAAGTGATTTTTTCTATTGCTTTATTCCTAAAATTTTCGAATAATTTTCCAAAATGTAAACCACCATTATATAGCTGAACGATAGTTACTAGAGAATACCGTAATTTCACGAGGGCTGCATACTTTGAAGTTAGCGAACTCGCAATTTTGATACAGTAGAGTATAGAGAGATAATAATAAATTCAAGGCTGTATTATGCATTGAGGAAGCTATTTTGTTTTTATAATTTAGTACCCTGTTTCGCTCAAATTTATCATTTTATTTTATAAGCCAAAGGTATTATATTCTGGAATATCAATTTGTTATTGAAATATACTTATTAGAAATAAAAAAACCGTATCCTCAACAATTTTTTGCTTCGTAAAATGTTAAAATCCCGCAAAAATTCTTTAATCTTTTGAATAAATCATTACAATATTGAAATATTGAAATTTCCTAATATAGTTCAATTACTACTATACTACTATAGTTCAAGTAGCCAACGGCCATACCACGCTGAAAAAACCAGTTCTCGTCAGATCACTGAAGTTAAGCAGCGTTGGGCGCGGTTAGTACTTGGATGGGTGATCATTCGAGAATACTGCGTGCTGTTGGCCCACCGTGGGTGTGGTGAGCCCACACTTGTAGTAGTTATTTACTACAAGAAACTATCCACCTAGAAACACTACCCGAATCGGGTAGTGTCACGCCTACCCTGAAAGGAAAATGGCTTAATGGTATACTACCGTAAAAAACATTTCAATTACTAAAAATATTTGCTTTCATTTGTATTTGTTTGCAAAACCGTAGCGAGCCTTTTTTACGCCGAGTGCGAATAAATGATTTTGCGCCCCCTCCCCATAAAAAAATAGCGCCGCAGGATACATTTTAAAAATTTCAAGTTTTAACTTTGAAAAAGCAAGCTTCGGACTCATTTTAAAATTCAAAATAGTGTCAATAGTAGCGTAAACTTTTAAAAATAGTAGGAAAACAGTATCATACAATTTTTTAAATATTACATCGAGGGTTTAACTATTTTTGTTATCTGATACACAATATACATCTCTCCTGAAATCTTTTAAAATCCCTGAAATCCGTAGAAATCCCCAGAAGACCTTTAAAATTTCATTTAATTTCTTTTGTTTCATAAAGTTCTCTATAAATCCGCTTAAATCCCTTAAAATCTATTAAATATCCCCTATATCCTGGATACCTTTTTAAAATCCTTTGAAATTTCTTGAAATCCTACAAAATTCTTTGAAGACCCTTGAACAATTTTAAATCTCGTATATTCCTTGGAATTTTTTTTAATGCCCTTGAAAATTTTAAATCCTTTGAAATAACTGAAAAATAACATGCATTAAATCTTGTGAAATCTCTAGTAATCCACAAAAATCTAGTGAAATCCCATGAAAAATCTTAAAATCTATAATATCTTTCAAACTCCTTCTCTGAAAAATAGGTTTGTCACGAAAATCTTGAAAGCATTGTGGTCGATTTTCCTCAATGCCGATTGGGTAATTTGAATAACTCGAAGGGAAGAATGTTGCCAAATTCACACACATAATTAGGAATATTAGTTTTAGTTGAAGGGCAGTGACAAAGAATATCACATTTGTGTACATAATGAAACTGACAAAAATTTAAGAGCAGAATTAAAATTTGTATTTGACATGAGAAAAAGTAACTTCATTGTCAAATATCAAGCAAAAGTTGTATTTTTGCAACAGGTGATGAATGACTGTTTTCAATATTTTTATTGTATTATTCAAATTGAAATAATTAGTTTTGCAAATCAATAATTACTCAAAAAGATAAATTTTGAAACAAAAAAAAAAATTAATTTTCAACCAAAGAGAAGAAAATTGTCAACAAAATAAATCTTTTTGGCTTGAAAATTCAACAATTTAGTGGGAAAATGTTTTTCTTTCTTGGTTCAAAATTAGTCTTTTTCGTTCCAAAATTTATATCTTTTAATAAAAAAATCAATTTTTTTTTTTAAATTAACTATTTCGGTAGAAAATTAGTCTGACTTGGTTGAGGATTCAGCTATTTTGTTGAAAATTAACCTTTTTCGGTTGAATTCAATTGTGTTTAATTAAAAAAAAAATCTTTTGCGGTTGAAACGAAATCAAATATTATATTTTTCGTTGAGATTTTGTCTATTTTAGATGCAAATTCAACAAATTCGTTAAACATTCATGCAATTTGTTAAACATTCAACTATTTTGGTAGAAAGTTCAACAACTTGGTTGAAAAGTAATTTTGTGTTGAAAATTCATATTTTCGATTTGAAAATGCAACTGTTTTTTAAAAAGATTCGTCTTTCGGCTTCAAAATTCAACAATTTATATCTTTTGGTAAAAAAATCTCATGTATTTTAGTTTGAAAATTAATCTATATTGGTAGAAAATTAATCTGATTTGGTTCAGGATTCAGCTATTTTGTTAAAATAATGTTATAACTTTTATATTTTTCGTTGAGAATTAATCTACTTTTGTTGAAAATTCATATTTTCGGTTTGAAAATTCAAGCCTTTTGTTGAAAAGAGTGTTTTTGGTTTGAAAATTCACCTCTTTCAGTGAAAGAATTTCTGTAGAGAGTTCAGCTATTTTTTTTTCTTTCAATTAATCTTTTCTGGTTAAAAATTTAACTCCTTGGTCGAAAATTGAAATACTTTGATCAAAATTCAGTTATTTCGTTGAAGATTCATAATTTTTGTTGAAAATTTAATTTTTTATTTTATTTCTATGTGTTAAAAAATCTGACTATTTGGTTGGGAATGAACTTTTTTGTTAAAAATTAATATTTCCGTTATGAGGATTCAACCATTTGGATACAAATTCATGTATTTTGTTCAAAAGTGTTCTTTTTGGTTTGAAAATTTAACTACTTGGTTGAAAGTTGAACTACTTTGTTAACAACACAGTTGTTCGTTTGGAGATTCATATATTCATATATTTTAATTGAAAATTCATGTCTTTGGTTGAAAATTTAACTATTTTGTTTCAAATTCGTTTCTTTTTTGGATAGAAAATTGAAATATTTTGATAGAAAATTGAACTATTTAGTTGAAAATTAACTTTTGTTGGAAATTCAACTCTTTTGTTCAAAATTGGTCTTTTTGGTTTAGAAATGGTAGAAAATTAGTCTATTTGCGGAAAAATAAACTTTTTTTTGAAAATTATTATTTTCGCTATGAGAATTCATCTATATTTGGTTCAAAATTCATGTATTTCTAAAACATATTCAACTCTTTTGTTCAAAAGTGTTCTTTTTGGTTTGAAAATCTGACTACTTAGTTGAAAGCTGAACTGCTTTGTCAAAAATTCAGTTGTTTGGTTGAAGATTCATAATTTTAGTTGAAAATTCATCTCTCTGGTTGAAAATTTAACTATTTTGTTTTTTAATTGGTTGTTTGTTTTTTTTGGGTAGAAAATTAAAATATTTTGGTAGAAAATTCAACTATTTGGTGGAAACTTCAACTTTTTTGTTGGAAATTCAACTCTCTTGTTGAAAATTTATCGTTTTGGTTTGAGAATGGTAGAAAATTGGACTCTTCCGTTGAAAATAAACTTTTTTGTTGAAAATTCAACCATTTGGTTGAAAATTCCTGTATTTTGTTAAAAATTTACCAACTTTGTAGAAAGTCCAACTATGAGTTAAAAAAAAACATTTTTGTTGAAAATTCATCCTTTCGGCTTGAAAATTAAGGAAGTGAAAAAAGTAACTTTTTGGGTAACTTGAAGTTACTTTTTCTAGTAACTGTAACTAGTTACTAAAAAGTAACTTACCCAACACTGATGCCTGGACTAACTGTGCATTCCAGCATATTTCAGAAACATTCAGAGCATTCTGGAACGTTCCAAAATTTTCAAAAATATTCCGAAATCTTCTGAAAAGTATACTCTAGAGTTTTATTTGAAAGTGGAATGAATAAGACCATTTGAATTTTGGATATCGTTAAGCGAAAGATCAATAATTTAAAAAAAGATATTGAAGACATTAATCGACGATAGGATTTGCAGGATAGAATATTTGTCTCCCCCACTTTGAAGACGATTCGCTATTTCTTCTTCTTGTCGAACCGGATTCCTCTCCACCGGTAAATGAGCTTCCTGCTTCCTCCTTTGCCTCACTATCGCAAATTCCCTCCACTAGTCCTCTCCAACCATTTCATTTTTATTCACATCTTTTATGACTTCATCTCATTTTTCAGACGATTCTATTTTATCCAACCCTTGGTAATCTCCAGACCCTTAAAATTTTATGATTAAGAAAATTGAAATTAAATTGCTTCATTACATTTTCGTTCGAAAGAATTTTTATTTTTAATGAATTGTTGGGTTGCATAGATATATTTGGTATACATGGTATATTAATTAATTCATTTTTGTAAAAACTTTTTAAATTCCTGTTAAAACCGATATTAAGCTTTTTTTGGCACTATATGTGCCCTAGGGTGGCCCTTATTTTTCACTTTTCGAATTTCTCTGCTGTCACCCCCAGTTTTGTTCGAATGCCCAAAAAAAAAATCTCCTCCAAATTTGAGCAAAATCGGTTAATATTTAGGGGTCGCGCAAAGACAATGAAGTTTCCCATTGATTTAACATGGGAAAAAGTCAGCTTTTTGTAAATCTAATATTTAAACGCGATAATATGTTACAAAATAATTCCGTGTTCAGTATATAGTTCAGAATTTGTCAGAGAATAAGAATCAATCATAAATTTTGAGGTTGAATAATTTTAAGCCACTCTTATGGGTCCCCAAAGAAAACCCCATAAGTGAAAAATGTGAATTTTACGTAATATTGCGGTTTATTGACGCTTTTTAAAGTTTTTTTTTCATAAATAATCATTGATCAGTAATTTAAGAATACTCAGTTATTTGTAAACTAATATTCAATTGTTTGAACAATTTTTATTTGTTCAAACATTTAAGAGTATTCTTAAAAAGCAAAGTAAAACATGAAAATATGTCAATCTTTTGAAAAATAGCAACAACAAAAAATGTAAACAAAAAAATTGTTTAAAAATTTTTAATTTGTTTAAACATCCACGAGTATTCTAAATAAACAAATTAGTACTTAAAAATATTTTAATTTGTCGAAAATTTAGTGAGAAAATCTTTCTTCTGCTTTTTTTAGGTACAATATATGCTTAAACAAATACGTATTATTCAAATAATTGTAAAATTATTTGAACAAATTATTTTATTGTTATTATTGATCAAATAACTCATAATGTCTAGAAAATACGTTCATTCCGCGAGTTAGCTGAAAAAAAATTGAAATAAATTTATTTTGTTTAAACAATTAAATAATTAGTTAAAAAATGACTGGATATTCTTAAATTGCTGATCAATGATTATTTATGTAAAAAAAACTTTTAAAAAGCGTCAATAAACCGCAATATTACGTAAAATTCACATTTGTCTCTTATGGGGTATGTTTTGGGGGCCCATAAGAGTGGCTTAAAATTATTCAACCTCAAAATTTATGATTGATTCTTATTCTCTGACAAATTCTGAACAATATACTAAAACACGGAGTTATTTGTAACATATTATCAGGTTTAAATATTAGATTTACAAAAAGCTGACTTTTTCCCATGTTAAATCAATGGGAAACTTCATGGTCTTTGCGCGACCCCTAAATATTAACCGATTTTCACCCTCCCCTGTTCTTGCGCTTCGAGTCTCACTTGCCTCAATTATCTTTGAGGCATATAATGCCATTAAACCAAGCTACTAAACGCTATAGGTTCAAAAACAATGATTTTTCTAGTGTCGCTTCTAGTCTTGCCTTGGTTGATTGGTCAACTTTATATTTAGAAAATAACGTTAATGTAGCTCTAGAAAAATTTTACAATATTCTATATGAAATCCTAGACAGGGAGATTGGTACTTGTTCTTCGTCAGGATATACCAATCAATATCCATCCTGGTTTACTAAGAAACATATTCATGACCTACAACTCAAAGAAAAATACAGAAAAAAGTATAAAAGTACTCTCAATGAATACTACCTCAACGCCTTTATGGAACTAAGAGCAGCTACTAAGTCCAATACCCGTATACTGTACGCATCTTATCAGTCGAATATTGAAAATAATATTGTAAACTCACCTTCTACATTTTGGTCGCACATGAATGATTTAAACAGAACATCTAGAATTCCGGGAATAATGCAGTACGAAGGCACTGAGCTCTCTACTCCTCAAGCCATTGTAGATTCTTTCGCACATTTATTTAAAAGCGTTTACAAATCATCTAACTCAGACGTGTGCAATCCTAATAATCCGCCAAATTACCTTGGAGATAGCTTCCAAATACCCCAAGAACAATTATTGTCAAATATGTGCAAATTACCAAACAAGCTCACTGCCGGCACTGACCTAATTCCTGGAAGTCTAATAAAAAAAAGTGCTGATTTCCTAATCGATCCGATTCATTTGATTTCTAACCTTGCATTATCTACTGGAGTATTTCCTGATCTTTGGAAGAAGGCGCGCATATGTCCAGTCTTTAAAAAAGGAAATAGATCAGAGGTTACAAATTACAGACCAATTGTCATTCTGCCAAATTTTTCAAAGGTCTTGGAGATGTCACTGTGTGATCTTATCTGGCCTTATGTCACACCAATCTTATCCACTTCTCAGCATGGATTTGTCCCACGACGATCTACAACTTCGAACTTGCTATCTTTTGTACAATTCGTTGAAAATTCTTTGACAAAACATCACCAAGTAGACGTCATATACACGGACATGTCCAAGGCCTTTGACTGCATAAGTCATAGTCTTATTCTTGAAAGAGTAAAAGAACTTGGCGTACCTGGTAAAATTCAAAAATTACTAAATTCCTACTTAGCTGGCCGAGAGCACATAGTACAATACAATGGACATTCATCAGCGCCTTTTATCCCTACCTCCGGGGTCCCTCAGGGCTCTAACCTTGGACCACTGCTATTTATTATATATATAAATGGCGTTGAGGTAGTGTTGAGTGTATTTATTCTTTTCTACGCTGATGATGCTAAACTTTTATATCCTATTGATAATGTAAGAGATTGCATAATATTGCAAAAGAACCTCAACTTATTTGTTAAGTGGTGCGCTGACAACTCACTTGACATCAACGCCTCAAAATGTAAAATAATGTCATTTACACGCAAAACTATGCCTATTTATTTTCAGTATGAGATAGAGGGTTGTGTTCTGGAAAGGGTGAAGTATACGCGAGATCTGGGTATCATAGTTGATGACTCCCTATGTTTCAACATTCACATTGATTACGTAATCAGAGAAGCCAATAGGGCCTTAGGATTTCTAATCAGGTCGTGCCGTTCGTTCAAAAATCCCCTTGCGATTAAGACTTTATTTTATACGATTGTTAGATCTAAACTAGAATACGGAACTGTAATTTGGCAACCATCCGTGAAATACCTCTGTGACACTATTGATAGATGTCAAAAGAAATTCCTTAAATTTCTTAACTGGAAGGTTAATGGCCAAAGTCTGCCCCCGGGATCAGATTATATCGAGCTCTGTGATAAGTTTGACATGTGTACATTGAAAGATCGTAGAAATGTACAAACTATGATGTTCTTTTTAAAACTAATAAAGGGTTACATTGACTGTCCACATTTATCATCACAAATTCCATGGGCTGTACCCCAATATGATTCTCGTTCAATAACACTACCATTCTACGTCAGAAACTTGGCTCAATGTAAGACACCTATAACTAAAATGTGTGTGTTGACAAATAATTTTTTTAAATCTAATGCGTCGCTTGATTTATTTTATATGTCATTAACTAATCTACGAACTGCTATTGAGGCTTATGTCTAGCCCTACTGATATTTTCTTTAAATAATTATTTCTAAGCTTATTCACCTTCGATTATTGTTATTACTATTCTTACTTAACTCTTAAGATAAGTTATCCTGTAATTGGTCTATGACTGTTGGATAATTAAAAAAATAAAATAAAAAAATAAAATAAAATAAAAAATAAAATAAAAAATAAAATTTGGAGGAGATTTTTTTTTTGGGCATTCGAACAAAACTGGGGGGTGAGAACAGAGAAATTCGAGAAAAAAAATCCACCAAGTATAAATAAGAACCACCCTAATGTGAACTTCCCAAAAATCAAGAAAAGTAAAAGCGCTGAGAAAAAAATATAAACTTGTTGATTATGGTATCTTCATGGGCTTTATATCGCTTTCATCCGTTTCGCAAAATTACTCTTGCATTTGTTCATTTTTGGTTTCTTCTAGCTTTGTTCAAATATTTTCTTTTTCGGTTTCTTCACTGCATAATTATCACATTAATGAGGTATTTGTATGAATTTTAGATAATATAGTCATGCTTCTTGATCGAAAATTCAAATCTTTTTTTTCAAATTCATCTTTTCGAGTTGAAAATGCAACGCTTTCGTTAAAAATGACCTTCCTTGATGAAAATTCAACAATTTAGTATATATTAAATTTTTATTCATTAAATTTTTTAATATTTTCTTTTTCTTAACTGAAAAATGCTTCTTGGTTGAAAATTCAACTCTTTCTTAAAAATTCCTTTATTTGGTTATAAATTGTATCTCTTTTGGTTTAAAATGCAACTGTTAGGTTGAAAATATAATTATTTTGATTGAAATGCAACAATTTTATTGAAAAAGCATTCTTCTTGATTAAAAATTCAAAGTTTTTTTTTTGAAAATTCATCTTTTTGGGTTGAAAATTCAACGCTTTTGTTGAAAATTTAACGCTTTGGTTGAAAATTACATTTCTGGTTAAAAATTCAATTGTTTTGTTGAAAATTCGTCTTTTTGGGTTCAAAATTCTACAATTTTGGTAGAAAATTCAACTATTGGTTGAAAATTTTTATTTTCGTCTTAAAAATTAATCTGCTTTGTAGAATGTTCACCAATTTGGTTGAAATTTTGTTTTATTCTTGATCGAGAAATCTTTCTTGGTTGAAAATTCAACTATTTTGGCAGAAGTTTCATCGTTTTTGGTTAAAACGAGGGGTTGACAACTCAATCGATTGGGTATACACTAAGGTGGTCCAAAATCATACATGCTGAAATTTTTTTTTAATTTGAGGACATGCCACCCCCTCATTTTGTGAGGTTGTCGGAAAAAAAATCCCTCCAAGTTTGGGCCAGATCGGTTAATATTAAGACGTGCCGCAAGGGCCCTGAAAATCCCATAAGATTAACATGGGGAAATTTTGGTTTTCGGAAAAATGGGATTCAGGTTTCTGGATCTAAACTTAGCTTGCGGGAGATATTGAGAATTTGTTGGGGAGTCTCCAACGAATCATTTTCACAAAATAACTTTAAATTTTGATGCCCCCCAGCCCTCCTTGTGGAGCCCCAAAAATGCCCCAAAAAACTGAAATTGACAATTTTGCCCAAAATTGACACATATTTGCTCTGTTTTTCCCTTTTTTGTCATAAATTATTTTTTTTTGGCAAGTGAGATGTTCTTCAGTATTTTTCAACTAATTAACAATTATTTAAACAATTTCTTCTTGTTTAAATAATTTTTTTTCCACTTACTCATTGAAAGGTAGATTTTTTATGTTTAATCGAAAAGCTGGTCAACGTTAGAAAGACTGATCTTTGTTTAAAACATTTACCAATTGTTTAAACAATTAATTATTATTTAATTGTGACTTTTTCTTAAAAAGCGGTGAAAATCTCTAGTTTTTTTGTATTTAGTTAGCTTTGCCTGTTATTATTAAATATCTAGATCACTTAGATACTAGTACCTCAATTTGTAATAAGTTATTATTTGTTCAAATAATGCTGTTTGTTTAAACAATTTTTTTCAAGAATAAATGTTTGAAATTTCTGGTTTTCTGCAATTAGTGCGGTAATTTGCCATTGTTGAGAGCAAAATTTTTTATTTAAACCATTATCGTATTGTTTAATCAATTTATTCAATATTGATGTTACATTTCGATGGAAATTGTGATTCAAAAATATGATTTTTTTTCTCAATTCAGTTAAGTATATCGCTTATCATTAAATATTTCAACGTTAGACAAATGCTTTAAATGACTAATATTTGTTTATAACATGTTTTAAATTGGTCATGAAAAGTTTATTTTTTTAGTAAGACTTCATTCTATAAAAATTACATTCAATTTTGTCGTTCTGAAATTTTTAATTTTGCTTTGGCTTTTCAGTTATGAATAAATAATAAATAAGCAATAGAAAGAACAAATTTTTAAACAATATTTCTTCTTGTGAACATATTATTCTGAAATAATACAGATATTAAAAATATTCTTCAAATTGTCTACATGGATTATATTATACATGTAAATTTTCCTCAAAGTTTTTACTGAGAATTAAAAAGTCAAAGAAAAGCTGAAAATTTCAGAAAATCCCGCAAATTTTTAGCATTACACTAAGAGAAGGTAGTTATAAACCATAAATAATTGTATAAACAATTATGTTACTTAACTTATATTAATTAGTATCTCACTAACAAGTAAAAAGTGGACAAAAAGTTGAGAATTTCAGAAAAAACCGCAACTATCATTATTATAGGTTAAGATAGTTGAAAACTATAATAAATTGTTTGAACAATTATTTTTGTTAAATTGCATTATTTTTATTACCGCACTCTAAGTGAACAGTTGCCAAAAAATGAAAAATTTCAAGAAAAAAACCGCAACTTTCTAACATTATTCAAAGAGAATAGTATTAAAAATAATAATAAATAATTCGTTAAAAAAATTATGTTTGTTAACTTCAGTTCACTATTACCTTACTATAGTTTGAAAGTGGACCGAAATTAGAAAATTTAAGAAAAAACTGTAACTTTATAGCATTATGAATTAATAAGTTAAATGTTGAACTATTTTGTTGAAAATTGATCTTTTTTGATTGAAAATGCAACAACTTGGATGAAGGTTGCATCATTTTGTTAAAAAATCATTTTTTTCGTTGAAGATTCATCAAATCAGTTGAAAATTCATCTCTTTGGTTCTAGTTAGAGATTTATCATTTTAGTTGAAAATTGATCTCTTTCAAAATGTATTTGTTTGGTTGAAGGTCCCTTTCGTTTACCTATTTTGTTCAAAACTCGTTCTTTTGTTGTTAAAAATCTAACTTTTTGATAAAAATAACCGGTTTTTCGTTGAGTATTTCACTATTTTGTTGAAAATTCATCTCTTTGGGTAGAAATTTTATATTTTTTGGTTGGAAATGCAACTGTTTAATTGCAGATTTAACGGTTATGATAAAAATTAAATAATTTTATCAAAGACATATCTTTTTTGGTTGAAAATTCAACTAATCTGTTGAAAATTCATCTTTTTGTGTAGAAAATTCAACTTTTTTTGTAGAAAAATCAACTTGAAAAATTGTTCCTTTTTTGGTTGAATATTATTATTATTTTTTAAATTGAAAATTTAAATATTATATTTTAGGTTGAAAAATATCTTTTTTAGTTCAAAATTCAACTATATTTGGTTAAAAATTCATCTTTTTAGTCTCAACATTTAATGACTTCAGATTAAAATTTCACAAATAGGACAATTTCAAGAGGTTAAAAATGGAATATTTTCAGATTAAAATTTTGAAAATTGCACCATTTAAAATTCAAAGGGATCAAATTTGTGTTATTTCTAATTAAAAGCGTTCGAAATTGAATCATTTGAAATTGAATTATAAAAAGAAATAATAAAAATAAAAAGTAATCTCAAAAAGGAAACATTAAAAATGAAAAGATTTCTACTACGGAACGTTGGAAATTAACTGAATCCGAACTTAAGCTGAAACTGAAAAAATTTTAAGTCACCAAAAACCGTGGCATTACAACTTTTTTATACTGAAACCCTTTCAAATTTCAATTATTTTGAGTGAGTTGCAATTTCTTTAAATTTAACGATTTTCAAATTGTTAATTATACCGTTCAAAATTCAACCGCTTCATCATTTTTAATTTCAACAATAGTTTTTGTAATTGAATTTTTTCTCACTTAGACTTCTTACCAATTTCTCAAACTTTGTTAAATAAAAAAAAAACATTACTTATTTGTGCGGGGAAAACATTCTCTACAACTCTACTGTTTCGAGTTATGAAAATAAGTAAAATATTTCCCAATAGTTCTTTGTTTAAACAATTGTTTTGACGATTTCATCCTTTTAAAACTTGAGTTACAAATATTATTCATTCTGGAAATTTTCCAGTAGAATATTTTTCAATATAATATTATTCATTTTTCTAAATCTTCAACCAAAAATTGAATAATTTTAAGATATTACATGGAAAATTAAAAAAAGAAAAGAATACGAAAAAACATTGCTATACATATATGATTCTAATATACCTATTCGAAATTGTTTTTTTTTAAGTTGAATTTCAAATGTCCACTATTTTTTAACATTTCCAAATAAAAAATAATTAAATTTGCTATGCCTAGTGTTCTATAATCTTCTTATGTTTAAAGCTTGAATTTGACAAATTATTGTGTTATTTTTTTATTGTTTTTTATTTATTCTGGAGGCAATTAATTCAAAATTGTTTAATTATATTTCTAAGAATTTAAAAAACCAAATCATTTTGTATGTTTAAAATTGAAACCAATCAATTTAGAATATTTAAATCCAAAATTATAAAATTCAAAACTGACTTTAATTAAGACCAAACAATTTAGAATATTCAAATTTAAAATTATTAAATTTAAAATTGACTATCAAGGCTTTCAATATAAAAATTTTGCAATTTTGAAAGATCTATTAGTGAAATGGTCATGACATTTTTATTATTTGAATTTGAAATCACAATATTGTGAAATTTGAAATCGGAAACGCGCATTCAAAACTATCATTTTAACCCTAACGCGATATTTGACCGATTAGTTAAGTTAAGTTAAGTTAAGTTAAGTAGTATTAAGTGACATTCAAAGTGATTGAATAGATTTTTTCCTACAAAATGTAATTTCTGTAAAGTAATGTTGAAAATTTTAATTGAAAAGTAATTTTTAGTTCATTCCATGAAAAACCGAAAGCTTATCTATTAAATAATTGTTAAAAAGTTCATTTTGTGTATTAAATTTGATAATAATTTCAGAACAAATAGTTAATATGTAATCAGTCGTAATTGGATATTACTTTGAAATATATTGAGACGATAATTTTATGGAATAAAATATCTGAGTCTTGCTAATTCTTAAGAAAAAATTTTTGCTCATTAATTTGTTCATAACAAATAAACAATTTTTAACATTTGCTCACCAATCAAATAAACAATATAAAAATGGATATTCAGATAACTTTTATTAAACTTTCTTCAATTTCAAACCTTTCTGCGTATATTTGTACCGAAGTATTTTTCTCGATCGATCAATGATAGCAGATATAAAAATTGTTAAAAGATGGTCCAATTTACAATTAACAATATCTGCCAGAATATTGAAAATTTCACAGAACCCTCCGACCACATTATTTAGTACCCCGAATACTATGCAATATCAGAAAAGAAAGGAAATCGATGACCCACTTTTTTATTTTCAAATGGAAATAATGATTTTTTACAATATTTTGAAACATAATTTTTACTGATGGAAAAAAAGAATACTAAATAATATATCAGATTATTTTTCATCGTTAAAAAAGTTGTTTGAAAAAAATTTCAAGTAGAAATGACATGTTTTAGTCAGACACGCGGTTACAAAGGAAAGCAGATTTTGTGCAAGCTTTAACAGAAATATAAAGTACTTTCGGCTTCTTTGAACTAGAATTCAAAAGAGAATTGCAAATTTTTTTACTTCTTCTAATATATATTGTGAAAATGATACTTTTATTCTCTTTTGAGAAATAATACGGATGGCTTTAAAAAATACATTTTGAACTTTGAAAAAATAGTTGTCTTTCGCTTTCTAAATATCAGAGACAGGTATTCTATAATTTAAATCAGTGTGAAAATTTACTGGTTATCCGCAACGTACCAGAGCAGGGTGAAAAAATGATTTATAATTGTTTAAACAAACCTAATGAACTATTTGATGATTTTTCATAAGATAAACTTTGTTTTTTTAAACACATTCAACAAAACTTTATTGTCTCATGCATTTATCAACCGAAATTCGGTTGTTTTTATTGAAATCAACTGCCAATTACTTAAAAGGCTGAGGATATTCGTACGGCCGTCCGTACTAATCTTGCAAAATGACTGGGGTACCTGAAAAGAGGTTACATTTAGAGGGGTGGGGGGGGGTTGAACAAAATTTTTACCAATTTTCCTACTGTATACTTCTCCAGAAGGCTGTACGAATACACACTTTGTACTCAAAAATGACTCTTTCTTGTCAGATTTGGTGAGCTGATAACAATTAATAATGGTTCAAACAAAGTTAATTATTTTACAACATACAATCTTCACTTTTTAATCACATGCAACTGTAAATAAATACATTTTAAACTTTTGAAAGCTCCACAAGAAAAAATTTTTTTTACTTGATTTAAGGTTTTTCTGTGGGGGAGGGGGGTGCACTATGAAAAATCTTACGTAGTATTGTTGACGAGGGTCTACAACATTCTTTTGGATGCTTGTATGAGAGGGGGGGGGGGTCAGAATGACCTCAAAAATGCTGAAGTAATATTTGAACGACTCCTTTTGAACCCTCTTCTGGAAATTTTTTAAAAATACATTGCCTTAAGGCCATACGGTACTAAACTCAAAATCATGTTACCGACAATTTTTTTGCCATTCTCCTGCCCAAACGAAATGGGATATCCAGTTAAAAAATTTTGTTATGGAATAGAAGGCGAGAAGGAAGATTTATCAACTGGTAAATGTTGATAATTGCAAAAATTTTCAATATAATATTGAAAAAAAAAACCGTTCTCGTCCGATCACTACAGTTAAGCAGCGTTGGCCGGGGTTAGTACTTGTATGAGAGACCGCTTGGGAATACCACGTGCTGTTGGCATTCTCTTTTTTTGTAAATTTTGACTCTTCTTGTACAGTTTTTTATTTAACTTTATTGTCTTCCTAAATATCTTAAGAATGAAGTTATGCAAAGTTCGAATTTCATGAAGCAGTTTCAATAACTCGAAAGTACGATGTCAAATCTAGTAATGAGATATCGGGTACAAAGTTTTGGTAATTGAATATAAGGCAGGAAGGAAAGTTTAAAAACTGGTAAATGTTTATAATTCCACAAAAATTTCATATAATTTCTTTTCCATGTATAAATATTTAGCAGTTGGTAAACCTTCCCTGGTGCGTTTTATTGAATTTTGCACATTTTCAATTTAATATTTCATTTTGTGTGGACAAGGGAATGGCGAAAATATTGTTTGTAAACATTATTTTGAGGTATGTTGTGACACATTACCTTAATCGTATACAACGTCAATGGCCATACCACGCTGAAAAAAACCAGTTCTCGTCCGATCACTGAAGTTAAGCAGCGTTGGGCGCGGTTAGTACTTGGATGGGTGACCGCTTGGGAATACCGCGTGCTGTTGGCATTCTCGTTTTTTTTTTGTAAATTTTGATTCTTCTTGAACAGTTTTTATATTGTTCGTAAAATTTATTTTCAGGTTAGTTACCCACATTTGTGCGCAGACCTTTTAAGATTAAAGATCAAAGCAACTACAACTGTAATTTGGTAATTGTCAATTATCTTTTGTTAAAGCTCCTTCGGCTTTAACGAACACATTCTCATCACGTGCCTCGATTTTGTACAAAATTAGAACTTTTCTACATTATGTTCAACAGTAATATATCAAATGTATATTACATGTATGCCTGTACCTCGGCCCAGGATTGCTTTTCAGATATTGAAAAATAAAGTACAAATTTTATTTATCATGAAAACTTTAATATTTTTTCCTTATTGTGCATTAATTTTTATTCGCAGCTACCTTAAAAAATGTATCATTTCAACAAATTTATGTTATTAAAATTCATAATATGCATTGGTATTGAAACATACGTATTTCCATTTACTTATTTTTACAATTATTTTGATATGATGAGTACTTTTTGTAATAACAAAAACAAGACAATGAAAATATGTCTGTTTCAATATCAGTGCATATAAGGAATTATAATGATATACATTTTTTGAAATGATACATTTTTCAGGGTAGCGGTAAATAAAGGTTAATGACAAATATAAGGAACAAATATTAAATGAATCCTGGAAAATATCATTTGTTTCCTACTATTTGATATAATAGAGTTGAACATAATGTAGAAAATTTTGTAATTTGGAGAAATTTTAATCGAGTGCGAAGCACGAGATAAATGTGCGATGAGAATGTTCTTGTCAATGCCAAAGGAGCTTTAACAAAAGAGAATTCACAATTACCAAATTACAGTTGCTGATGGTTTGACCTTTAATTTTAAAGGATCTGTGCACAAATGTGGGGGAAGTACAAAGACCGAGCGCGTAGCGCGTGTTAAATACATTATCGAGCGCGAAGCACGAAATCCTACAGACGCGCTCCCTGGGCGCGCTAAAAAAATGATTGAAAATGATTGGAAACAAATTTGTAGCTCTTTATTAAGCGAAGAAATTTTGTCTATTTATTTTTTTCGTAGCTTGTGTCGTTTGTCCAAAAATGTGATTTTGTTATTCTTAATGTAGTTTTTTACTAATAAAACAAAAAGTACTCCTCCTATCGAAAAGTAATAATAAATTTGTAAATCTTTATAGATTTTTCAACCAAACAGTTGCATTTTTAACCAAAAAATTATATTTTTTACCATAAAAGACGAATTTTCAACAAAATGCATAAATTTCTAACCAAATAGTTGAATTTTCAACCAAATAGTTAAATTTTCAACCAAACAGTATAATTTGTAACCAAATGAGATGAATTTTGATCCAAAAATATAATATTAGACTTCTTAACCGAAAATAGTTGGATTTTTTATTGGGTTCTATTAATGCAGTTCGCATTTAAGCGAAAAAGCAAGAAAAAGAGAAATTTCCACTGCCCCCTCTCTTCCCTGTTAATTTTTCTGTGCATTTTTGATTAACAAATAATAAGAAAGTGGAAACTTACGTAAGAAATGCTTTATCTCAAATAAATATAAAATGAAGAAAAAATAAATATAACTCAGGGAAAATTGGCTCTGAACTTCCAATACTTTTTCACTGATTTCCCAGTTGCAAAATACCGCTGCGAAGTACTATGGATGTATTCAATATAAGTGTATTTATTTGGGCTCATTTTATGAGCATTTTTCTTCCTTATATAGGTATTAAATGAATTTTTTTCCTTATAAAGGAAGGTTTTTCTCGAACAAAAACAAATGGATACTTTCAATATTTTTCAAGTTTATATTTCTGCTTTACCGAAAATCTTATTTTTAGAGAATCAGAGAGCCCACCAAATGCAAGTCGATGTCTTTTCTTAGATTGAACAATGTAACTTTTTTTAAACTTCCTAAGTCGAACAATTGAATCAAATGCAGTACTGTTGTATTCTCAATATAAAAAAACTCTCATAAACAAGGTGAATAATGTTGTTGAAAAATTTTAAAACGACATTTTTAGAATATGATAGATCATGAACGGTTCTTCAATTGGGCAATCGATACGTCTCAAAGACGCGAACAAATATATCATATGCATTACTGTTGTATTCCCAATGTTAAAAAGGTTTTTCTCATATCAAGAAGTAAAACGATATATTTTTTTCAAATTTGTAAATAGGTATTGATAGATCATAAGAGATCATGGAAGGTACGTCAATAGATCCTTCGACGTGTCTCGAGAACGCAAACAAACATGTCAGATACAGTGCTGTAATATTTTCAATGAGAGACCAAGTGTTTCTCATATAAAGAGAATACACCAATTTTTTTTAAACTTCCTAAATCGGTACTGGTGGGTCTTGAAGGTTCAACAGTAGGTCGGTCGATGCGTCTCGATGATGTGAACAAATGCACTAGGAATAGTATTGTTGTATTTTGAATATCAAACAAGTTTTTCTCATATTAACAGAATAAACCATTTTTTTTAAACTTCATAAATCAGTACTGGTGGGTCACAAAAGTTTCAGCAACAAGTCGATCGAAGAATCTCGAAGACGCGAACAAATAAACTACATATAGTATTGTGGTCATTTGAATATCAAGGATTTTCTCATATAAACAGAATAAACCATTTTTTTGAAACTTCATAAATCGGTACTGGTGGGTCACAAATGTTTCAGCAGTAAATCGATCGAAGCGTCTCGAAGACACGAACGAATACACTACATATAGTAAACAGAATAAACCATTTTTTTGTAACTTCATGAATCGGTACTGGTAGGTCATAAAAGTTATAACAATAGGTCGCTCGATGCATCTCGAAGACGTGCATAAACACATTACATATCGTATCATTGTGTTTTGAATATCAAAAAAGTTTTTCTCATATAAACAAGATCAATAGAAAAAAGTTACACACAAACATGGAAATTTAAAAAAAATTGTATTTTCGAACTCCTGGGGTCGAACCATATCGAAATAGGTCAAAAAAGTAGATTTGAAAATTTAGGTAATTACAAACCTCTCTCTATGAGGAATAAATTGACTGAAGATTTAATAAATTGGATTAAAGATTAGAAAATAGAAATAGAGAATCACAGGAAATTCCAGCTCACTAGAAACGTTGGAGGCATTGAGTCAGTTATGGATTCGTATTGCCGTACATGGATGTTTGCAAGTGACATAACAAAACGTCTGTCTGACTCATCAATTGAGATCAATTGCTCCGCAGACTCTGCTGGTTAGTGCGATTCCAGTGGCCGTCGTTGACATTCTCTAAAACTCATTTATTTCTTTTTTTCCCCCACCATAGAATCAATTACGTCAAAACCATTGAACAGCCTCAAGATGCGATAAGAGCTGAAGAAGGGGATCGAGAAAAGAAGTAAGACTCAAAAAGAAAAACTGGTGTATCGTGATCTCGACCAATCGAAGATTACGAACGTCGTACAGTGAAAAAAACATACTTTTTCGTTTCAAAATCATAGAACTTCTGACAAAAATCACCTAGAGTGATGGATTTAAAAAAAAAATATACATGAATACTCCCAGAATATAGGGAAAATACAATTTCTAACAAAAGACATGAATTTTTAATTCCAAAAGAGGAATTTACAACTAAAGAATTCAATTTTCAACCAAGAAAGATTTTTCAGTCAAGAGAGAAAACCAATTTCACCAATACTGTTGAATTTACAAGTAAAGAAGATGAACTTTCTACAAGAAAGTTGAATTTTCAACCTGAAAATATAAATTTTGACAAAAAGGTTCATTTTCAACCAAATAGTTGAATTTGCTAACAAAATAATAGAATTTTCGAAAAAAGTACGAATGTTCAACAAAACAGTTTAATGTTCAAGCCAAACAAATGAATTTTCTACAAAACAGTTGAATTTTCAACAAAAAAGTGAATTTTCAACCAAGTAGTTGAATTTGCTGCCAACATAATAGAATTTTAAACAAAGATGACGAATGTTCTACAAAACAGTTTGATTTTAGTTTATTTTTTAACGAAAAATTTGAATTTTACACTTCAAACGATGAATTTTTAGCCACAAATCGAATAGTTAAATTCCCATTTTATTAAATGGATTTTTTACATAAAAAAAAAAGAATTTTCAATCAAATTGTTAAATTTGTATCCAAAGAGATAAATCTTCAACTAAAAGCGATCTCTTTTCAGCCAGAAAAGTTTAACTAAGTAATACAAATTGCAACCAAGTAGTTGAATTGAAAAAAAAATGAATTCTCAATGAAAAATTTAATAGTTACAAAAAAGGTGACTTTTCAACAAAATAGTTAAATTTTCAAGGAAATAATCATTTTTTCAAAACTCAAAAAAACAAATTATTGTACGATATTTCCATTGTGTATGTAAGAAGCGACTGGAAAATTGAATGTCTTTTTTCAATAATATCAATCTCTGATTATTAGTCCAATTACAAATCTTTAAAATAATTTAATATGATTGCAAATTAAAAAAAAATCAATTATTAAATTTTTATTTATAGGTAGGTAGATTAATATCCTTGAAAACTTTATTCGTGAAGTTTTCCCGTTATTAATGACAATGGGGACGTGATTTATGTTGAAATGATTTATCTTTCGAACTGCAGGTGAAAGCGAATTTATAAAATAAAGCCTAGGGAAAATGTATTTACAAAAGAGCAAAAGATATTGTGTTAAACGAGGGTCGGTAACAAAAAGCGTCATGCGGAAACGACCGAGTTGAGGAAATTGCATCGCGAATTCAGTCCCTGTTTTCCGTTGTATGTACTTTAGTTTTGTGCTTTAATTTAGTTGCTTTATTTTTCAACAAAATCCACCATTTCTCCATCACAGTCATTCTCTATTAACTAGCCAGAGACAAGTGTAACTGAGTAAATGTAAACAGACAGAAAAGAGTGACGCTTTCAAATGTACCGTTTCAGAGTTAATTGCAAATTTGGCGAGGGGTACTAGGAAATCCGGAAATCTTAAAACTGTGAATGCGTCAATCTGTGTTGAATTCTTAAAGAGATTTCCAAGATTTCGTTGAGATTGCCGGGAGTTCCGAGATTTCCGACGCTGCTCGC
>CAKNYM010047983.1:49880-64782 GCA_932195095.1 Andricus curvator
ATTTCGTTGAGATTGCCGGGAGTTCCGAGATTTCCGACGCTGCTCGCGATCAGAACTCACGTGGGATTCTATAGACTCGGCTAAACTCGGCGGATTTCGGATTCAGTCGGCTGTTTGTTCCACGCATAGGAGGGTAAGTCGGAGTGCTCCACACCACCTCACCTCTGTCCACACTTAGCCAAAGATTTCTCACGAATGCTATATTGCTCAGAGAATTCCAAGATTTTGTTGAGATTGCCGGGAGTTCCGAGATTTCCGACGCTGCTAGCGATGAGAACTCACGTGGGATTCTATAGACTTAAGATTTCCCGCGCAGCAATCGAAGATTTCTTAGTGAGTATATACCATTAAGCTATTTATTTCCCTTTCGGCGGGCCTCTAGGGGTAACCGTGACACTACCCGATTCGGGTAGTGTTTCTAGGTGGATAGTTTCTTGTAGTAAATAACTACAAGTGTGGGCTCACCACACCCACGGCCGCCAACAGCAACGCAGTAGTATCAGACGGTCACCCATCCAAGTACTAACCGCGCCCAACACTGCTTAACTTCAGTGATCTAACGGGAACTGGTGTTTCCAGCGTGGTATGGCCGTTGCCAGAGTAGCCCCTCGGAATTTGGTCATTGTTTCTTTCCTGGTTTTTCAACAACTGAATCATCAATTCAACAATTTAAGATGAATCCAAAGAATCAAATTTTATTATTCTATAAATTCTTATTTATAAATGCCCTTTTATTTCTTGTATTTCTTTTTTTTTTTAACGATCGGGTTGACCTAATTTTTCCGAAATGTGGAATTTTCAATCAAAAAGATTACTTTTTAATCGAAAAGATTAATTTTCTACAAAAAATCAAGAATTCTCAACAAAATACATATATTTTGAAACACATAGTTGAATATTAAACCAAGAAGAGTAATTTTGTAACAAAAGTATCAATTTTCAGTGAAAAGTGAAATAGTTTAATTTTCATTAAAAAAGGCCTTGGCTACAGGCACGGAAATTTCGGTACGTATAGATGGATTTTTTCCAGTAAAAATAGAGCTGGAAAAGGAGCACTTTGTACCAAAACTTCGGTACGAATAGCCAGATTTTTGTTGGTATATTCAGACACTTCCTATGAAATTAATTTTCAATCAAACAAAAAATTTACAAAATAGTTAAATTTTCTATAAAACTGTGGAATTTTCAAGCAAAAAAGACGAATTTTCTACTAAAAATTGAATTCTCAACCCGAAAATATGAATTTTTAACAAACAAGTTAATTTTCAATTCAATTTTCATTCGTTTAAAAAATTCATTTTCGATTTGAAAAAAAAAAACAATTATCAACAAAGTAGTTCAATTTTACACCCAAAACTTGAATGTTCAACACAATACTCAAATTTTTAACCAAGAGGATTATTTTTCTACCAACAAAAATTTAAATAAAAATATTTTTTGGTTGAAGTATCAACTATTACAGTTTTCGTTGAGATTTCATCTTCATTAGTTGAAAATTGAACTATGTACCTGGTTGAAGGTTGAACTATTTGGTCGAAAATTGAACTACTTTATTGAAAATTTCTTTTTCAGTTCATGATTTATCATTTTAGTTAAAAATTCATTTTTTGGTTAAAAATTCGACTATTTGGTTGCAAATTTCCTTTTTTTATTGAAATTTTTGTTTTAATTGGAATTAAAATATCCCATATTCGGTTGAAAATGCACCTTTTTTAGTTGAAAATTCATGCAGTTGGTGAAAATTCATATATTTTGGTCGAATTCGTATTTTCTGGTAGAAAATTAACCCTCTTGGTAGGAAAATAATCCTCTTGGTTGAAAATTTATGTCTACTTTTGTTAAACATTCATCTCTTTGGTTGAAAATTGAAATGATTTGGCAAATTTCATTGTTTAAGTAAACGGCTCATCATTTTAGTTAAGAATTCATTTCTTTGATTGGAAATTTTAGTATTTTTTTGTTGAAAATTACCTTTTTTTCGTTGAAAATTCAATTTTTGCTGAATATTAAACTATTTCATAATTGGGTGAAAAATTATTATTATTTTTTCATTTGAAAATTCAAAATTAAACTACTTTCTTGAAAATTAGTTTTTGGGTTAAAAATGATATTTTTTAACTAAAGATTTAACTAATTGTTTAAAACTTAACATTTATGTTAAAAATTCCTATTTTTGGTTAAAAATTTATGTCATTTGTCGAAAATTCGTCTTTTTGTAAGAAAATTTAATCAACTTGTTTGAACATTCTGACTTTTTTAAGAAAAAGAAGAGTTAGGGATTCCACTCCTGCTTGAAATTGAAAAATCGTAATTGTAATAGACCTGGTCAATTCAGTTACATATTTCTACTGAAACTAATATCAGAAGTCAAAAAGGTTGAAGGCTTCTTCTTGATTCCAAGTATTTTAAGTTAAAAAAATGAAAAACTTATTAACTGAAAAAAATTAAAGAACCTTGGTGGAAAGTCAAATATATTTATTCGAAAAATATTAGTTTATTAATAATAATTTCATTATGCTGTACAATTTGAAAGATTTTAAATTGATCCCAATTTCATATATATTATCAACTGAATATTATTTCATTTTACATACACGAGTTTGTAATTGAATACTGAGGTATCCAATGAAAAGCTTTAATATTTTTATTTGAAAATATTAAAAATGATTCAATTTTTAAAATTATTACTTTCACATTGTTCATATATGAAAGCTTTTTATCAGAAATAAAATTGTGATTATAACATGAAAGGATTGACAGTTTACAAAAATTCGAAATTGTGTAATTTGAAGCACATGATTAAATTTTAATTATTAACGAAAAAAATTATCGACGCAGTGAATGTATTACATTTTAATAATTTTATGAGAGAAATCTGCATAATTATTTCTAAATTTGAAACACTTATTTTGACAATTTACATATAAATTTTAAATTCTTACGACAAAAAATTACGAAGTCAGTCGAAAGTTAGTTTATCAAAATTTACTATTGCTATCTACATTTGCGTAATTAAAATTGATAAGGTGTTCCAATATTTTAAATTTTTAAATTATTATCGTAAATCTCTTTTTATTTACCTGTTAAAAATTGTGACTCTAGAGTGTAAAATATTCTGGGATTTAATTTAAACAGACGAGAGAATACAATTTTCTCTTTGCAAAAGCCCAAATTGCGAACATTTATGAATCTCACTGGATTACAGTAAACTCGTTAGCTGAAAGTTTAATTCAAAGATTTATTTTCACCGCAAAATTGTATTACTCAAAAAAGCCTCTTTTATTCAAATGTCAATTTATTTTATTTGTATATAGAACTTTAGACATTTCCAGTATATATATTACGGTGGTCCAAATGTTTTTTTCGAATCCACAAAAAAATAAATGCCTTTGAAAAATGGAAAATGATATTTAGAGGTTCCGCAGCCCTATGAAGTTTAACACGTATTTCCCATTAAGAAAAAGACGTTTTTGTACATTTTATTCAGAATCGTTAATATTAGGTGAATCGAGTTGAAACTCAACATTGCTCTTGAAAATTAGCTGAAAAATACAAATGAACAATCAGTTTTTGAATATCATTCCCATAAGACTGTTTCATAGGGTCCAAAAAAAACCCATTAGTGAAAAATTTGGTTTTGCCAGTATTTGAGGCACATTATGATTTTATTGCGATTTTTTGAATACAAATTATTTTATTACCCTGTAAAAAGGAGCGCATTGAAGTAGATTATACGGCATTGAAAAAATCGTACACTTTAATGCCTATAAATCCAAACAAATTCCGTTTTTGTCCGAATGCGCTTCATGGCATTAGACAGTTTTCGTTCGAATCATTTTGAATCACACAAAAAAATTCTGGCATTAAAGTGGCTTCTTTGTGATGCCGTTGATTTAATGCCATTAAATGCACTTGAATGACCGTGTCAGTTTAATGCCATGCAATGCCTTCAGCGATCGAAGGCATAGAATGGAACTAATGCCGTTCAATGCTGTTGAATTACCAAATAAGTCGAATGCCATTTAATGCTTTTTCCGACCGGATATATCGAATACAATCAATGCATTCGAATGCCGTTAAATCAACATTCGGACAAAAACGGAATTTTTGTTGATTTATAGGCATTAAAGTGTACAATTTTTTCAATGCCATATAATCCACTTTAATGTTCTCCTTTTTACAGGGTACATGAAATACTACTTCTTTGTGATGGCTGGATGTTCACATACATTTTTTTAACAATTTATTATTGTTTTAAGCAATTTTCTCTTAGTATAGAGCTAGAAAGTTGCGATTTTTTCCGAATTTTTCGACTTGTTTTCAATTTTTAGGTTAGAATGAGGCAATGATGAATTAAATTAACTGAAATAATTGTTTGAACCATTTGTTAATATTTATAACAAAATTTCTTTAGAATAATGCAAGAAAGTTGAAGTTTTTTTAAAATTATCTACTCTTTGTCCACTCAAAAAAATATATTCACAAAATCGAAAAAGATAGTTTGAGACTATAATTGTGATAGTCATAAACAACGATAAATTGCTTAAACAATTATGTTTGTTGACATGCAATAATTATTACCTCACTAAGTGAAAAGTGAATACAAAGTTAAAAATTTCCGGAAAAACTGCAACTATCTAGCATTAATATAGAAGAAGATATTTATAAACAATAATACTTTGTTTAAACAATTATTTTTGATAAATTGCGTAAATTATTACCGCACTCCAAATGAAAAGTAAACAAAAAGTATAAAATTTTAGAAAAAACCGAAACTATCTAGCATTTCTATGGAAGAAGATAGTTATAAATAATAATCATTCGTTTAAACCATTGAATTTGCTCAATTTCATTAATTATCACCTTGCTCTACGTGAAAGCTGGACAAAAAGTTAAATATTTCAGAAAAAAACGATACTTTTTAGCATTATTCAAAGAGAACATTATTAAAAATAATAATAAATTGTGTAAACAATTATATTTCCTAACTTGAAATAATTATTGCCTTCGCTAATTTAAAAGTGGACAAAATGTTGAAAATTTGAGAAAAAACCGCAACTATCTAGCATTACTTTAGGGAAAAATAGTGATAAACAATAAAAAATTTTAAACAAATAGGTTTGTTTAATTGCGTTAATTATTACCTCGCTTTAAGTGAAAAGTGGACAAAAAAGTGAATATTTCAGAAAAAAAAACTTTTTAGCATAATTCAAAGAGAGTATTATTAAAAATTATTATAAATTGTTCGAACAATTATGTTTGTTAACTTGAATTAATTATCACCTCACACTCAATGAAAAGGTGGGATTAAGTTAAAAAATTTGGAAAAAACCGTCACTTTCTAATTCTTTTCTGAAAGAAAATTGCTAAAAATAATACTAAATTGTTTAAACAATTTATTTTAACATGTAATTATGATTCGAAAGTAGCATTTCATGTATTAGAAATTTACAAAAACAGGTTTTTCTTCTTATGGGAATTACATGATAAACTTCATGGACCTTGCGAAACCTCTAAATATAATTTAAAAAAAACGCATTTATTTTTTTGTAGATTCGAACAAATTTGGGGAAGATATGCATGAAAAGTAAAAAAAATTTCTGATGCATTTTTGGACCACCGTAGTACACATTTTAATAGAAAATGTCTGCGAAATTGAAAACCATTCATCAATTTTATTGGGAAACAGAAATTTGAAAAAAGTTGTTAGTGACTGATCGGAATCATCAGTGCGGTACACATTTTCTGCTACAAAGCGAAGAAATTGCTCAATTGGAATTTGAGGAGAATTCGGAATTTTACTTGTCTGCATGATTCGCCAACAAGTTCGGACAATAAAAGTGCGCGAGGTACGAAAATAAAAATAATTAAATCCAGGACAATTCTTTTCACGATTCAAACTCTGGGCTGTGAAATGCGCTTTTACTGGCTTTTCTACTTCTCTTTCAACCAATCCCATCCCTTAAATTTAGCTAGGTATTCAAAATACTTGATATACGTACAAAAAATCGAAATTTTTTACAGAATGTAAATTACAATTTAATCTTTTGATATTGCTTGAATAAATACAAACATGCTTCTAAAGAGGCAGTTTATTTCAGACAAAAATATGCGAAATGGAAACACTTTTTTTTAAGTGAAACTTCTTTTGGGACGAGAGTGAATGGAAAAAACGATCGACCGACCGAACGAACGGATCTGTCTCTCTCTTACAAGTATATATACTTTCTATACTTTCTCTCTCTATTCATGCCTCCCTTTCGTGAGGAGATTCGCAATTGCTCTAAAGAGTCCTCTTCGATATCCCCACTACTGCCAGGATAAGCAAAGCCTGCATCTGCTCTCTCTCTCTCTCTCTCTCTCTCTGTACTCTCTTACCATGCGATCTCCTCAAAATTCATGATGATTCCTCACACAAAATTTCAAAGTTAATCCATCAAAGTTTCACTTCTGCCGTGTGGCCCCACTGCCACACACTGGTTTCTTTTAATAAGACACTTTTGAGAGCAAAAAATATAAGTTTAAGAGATATTAATATTTTATTTATTTTTAAGAAGCTTTCAATTTTTTTCTTTATAAACTTTACACTTTGAATCCATTTTTTTGTATCTAAGGATTTTCTACGTGCTGTTTTTCGAAAGATTCAAATTCAAGACTTCTCTTCAATTTTTTCAAATTTAAATAATTTTTTATTTTTCTAATGATTATTTTCAAATTAATGTATGGGCTCCATATATTTATTTAAATATCAAATGCTTGAATTTCAAGTCAAAATTAATATATCAAAGTTTCACTTCTGCCGTGTGGCCCCACTGCCACACACTGGTTTCTTTTAATAAGACACTTTTGAGAGCAAAAAATATAAGTTTAACAGATATTAATATTTTATTTATTTTTAAGAAGCTTTCAATTTTTTTCTTTATAAACTTTACACCTTGAATCCATTTTTTTGTATCTAAGGATTTTATACGTGCTGTTTTTCGAAAGATTCAAATTCAAGACTTCTCTTCAATTTTTTCAAATTTGAATAACTTTTTATTTTTTTAATGATTATTTTCAAATTAATGTGTGGGCACCATATATTCATTTAAATATGAAATGCTTGAATTTCAAGTCAAAATTAATATATCAAAGTTTCACTTCTGCCCTGTGGCCCCACTGCCACACGCTGGTTTTTTTTAATAGGACACTTTTGAGGGCAAAAAATATAAGTTTGAGAGATATTAATATTTTATTTATTTCTAAGAAGCTTTCAATTTTTTTCTTTATAAACTTTACACTTTGAATCCATTTTTTTGTATCTAAGGATTTTCTACGTGCTGTTTTTCGAAAGATTCAAATGCAAGACTTCTCTTTAATTTTTTCAAATTTAAATAATTTTTTATTTTTCTAATGATTATTTTCAAATTAATGTGTTGGCTCCATATATTTATTTAAATATAAAATGCTTGAATTTCAAGTCAAAATTAATATATTGCATTTTCAACAAAGTGGTTGAATTTTTAAACAAAAAAAAATTAATTTTCTACCTTAAAAAAGATGCATTTTTGACGAAAGAGTTAAGTTATCAAGCTGAAGGTACGAATTTTTTAAGAAACAGTTGACTTTTAAACCCGAAAAGATGAATTTTCAACCAAGAAAGAAGATTTTTCTACCAAATCGTTGAATTTGCAACAGACAAAAAAGTTAATTTTCGATCAAAAAGTTGCATTTACAACTGAATAGTAGAACAAATGGTTGAATTTTCAACCTATGAAGTGAAATTTTTAAACCACACAAAAAAAGAATTATCTTTAAACGGAAATAGTTGCATTTTTAATCAAATAGTGAAATCTTCAAGCAAAAAAAGGCGAATTTTTTATAAGATGGTTGAACTTTCAACCAAGAACTTTTTTTACCAAAAAAGATGAATTTTCAATCTAAAAAGACCAAGTCTTAACAAAGTAGTTGAATTTTGGAACAATAAAGACAACATTTAAACAAAATAATTAAATTTTCAACGAAATAATTGAATTTTTAACTGCATAGTTTCATTTTCAACCTACAAAGAAAAAATTTTCAATCAAATAGTTACATTTTCAAGAAATAATTAAATTTTTTCTAAATTATTTAATTTTTGACAAAATAATTTAATTTTCAACTAAAATGATGAATTTTCAACCATAACAAAAATAAATGTTTAACAAAGAAGCTAACTTCAACCAAGTAGGTATGTAGTTTAATTTTAAATCATGAAAGATTAACTCTCAACAAAAAACATAACTGATATTCCAACCAAAAATAAATTTTAATTTTCAAACAGATACAGCCGAATTTAATCAAAAAGATTAATTCTCAAAATAATGTAATAGATGATATTCCAATCAAAAAAGAATTTAATTTTAAATTAAAAACTGAATTAAAAGAAAGAAAAAAAATTTTCAACAAAATAGTTGAATTTTCATCATACAGATTGATTTTCAACCAAACAGTTATATTTTTAACCAAAAAAGATGATTTTTAAAAAAAATATTTTAATTTAAAAAAAAAAAAAAAATTGTCAAGAAAATAGTTGAATTTTCAACGAAATAATTAAATTAGAAAAAAATAGTCTAATATTCAGTTGAAATTATGAATCTTTAACGAAAGCAAAAACAATTTTTTAACAAATAAGCTCAACTTTTAACCAATCATGAAGTTTAATTTTCAAGCATAAAAGATAAACAACTTTTAACAAAAAATATAATAGTCGATAACGTTTCAACCAAAAAAATATTATTATTTTAAATAAAAAACAGTCAACTTCAACCAAAAAGATCAATTTTCAAAAAGAAATGTAACAGAAGATATTTCAACCAAAAAAGAATTTAATTTCAAATTGAAAATTGAATTCAACAAAAGATAACGAATTTTCAATAAGATTGTTGAATTCTCAATCAAAACAGATTAATTTCCAACCAAAAATTGTATTTCCAATAAAAAAAGATGACTTTTAAACAACATAGTTCAGTTAAAAAAAAGGAATTCTTAACAATATAGTTAAATTTTTAATCACATAGTTTTATTTTCGACTTACAGAGATAAGTTTTCAACAAAGTAATCAAATTTTCTAAAAAAAAAAGGTGAATTTTCGATGGACAAAAAAATTAATTTAAACTCAAAAAGTTGCATTTACAACCAAATAGTTGAGATTCGAAGTAAGAGAGACGAATTTTTAAACAAATATTTGAATTTTCAACCTACAAAATCAAATTTTCAACCAAATGGCCAAATTTTAAAAAATAATACGAATTTTTTATAAGATAGTTCAACTTTCAACCAAGAACTTTTCTACCAAAAAAGATGAATTTTCAATTTAAAAAAATGAATTTTTTCCAAAAAAGTACATGAATTTTCAAGAAAATATTTAATTTGTAATATAATTTTTAATCTAATAGTTGTATTTTATCTTAACCAAAAAAATGAATTTTTAACAAAGTAGTCACACTTTCAACTAAATAGTTGAATTTTGAACCAAAAAGGTTCTTCAGCCGCTATTCACGATTAGCGAAAATCTTAAATGTATATATATATATATCCATGTAAATTATAGATTTTTCCGTTTTTCTTTCTATGAAGTATTCATCTTGAAAAATATGGAAAACCTCTCAAGTGTATAAAGTTGTGAAGTGAAATTTGTCATATTACAGGATCAATATGTAAAGAGAAGCTCAAATTTTCAATATAACTAGCAAAAAATAACAATTTTTATAAAGTCTTTGTTTTCAAAATTATTCTTTAAATGTTAATAATGCAATGAAAATATAGGAAAATCGTTATTTTTCATTTATTGTAAAAATACCATTTTGAATGTTATTTAACAATAAAGTTACTCAATTATCTCAATGTCAGATATAAATTAAATACTGTTATATGCGTCGGTATATAATATTCCAAATTATAAATTATAAAATTCCAAATAGTTGTATTTTCTACCAGTATTGAATTTTCAACTAAAAAAGATGAATTTGATACAAAACAGTTGAATTTTCAACGCAAGAATAAAAATTTTCAACAAAAAAGTTAATTAATTAATTAAATTTAATTAATTAAATAAAATGTTACATTATAGATCTTGAATTTTTCTCAGTTTCATCATGAGCATAAATGTCACATTTTTCTTACTCTTGTACTTTAAAAATAAAATTTTGATATAAAAACAAAATTATAAAATTATTTACAAAAATGAATTTTCAACCGAATAATAGAATTTTTAATTAAAAGAAATGAATTCTTCAAAAAAGGGGAAATGAGGGAAATAGAAGAAAGATTGTGAAGTCTGTATTTAGATGCTTTACTTGTAAATAAAATCAGTAATTTTAATTTTTTTAAGCATTTCAAAAAAATCTCCAGGTGTGATATCCACATTCTAAAACTCTTTTTTATCAGGAAAATAATTACAAATTTAAACTTTCCCAATGGTATTACAAGAGATATTAAAAAGTCCTCCTGGAATTTTCAATTCGTAATAATTATTCTGAAACTTCCTGCAATTTACATTGTTCACAAATAATCTTTTAATCCTTTTTTCCCTTTAATGTTCTTAACTACTCTTTCTTCTTAATCTTCTTGAGTTTTCAGAGTAAAACTCTTCAGTTCTCTTGGATTATTATCTGTTTAACTCTTACCTAATGCCACAGAAATTTTAATTTAATCAGGCTAGAAGTTTTCTTCTTCTCTTGGAAGAAAAGTAAAAATACAAAAAAAAGGAGAAACTTCGGAAATTCAATTATTATTTATTACTTAACTAAAGCAAAGAGTCCTTATATTAATATTTCATTTAAAAAGGTATGATTACGGTTTTTGAATATTTATTTAAACAATTCTCTTATCAATTGTCATTTTTGTACACACAAATAGTTGAAATTTCAAACCGAGAGAATGAATTTTTAACGAAAAATATTATTTTCAACCAATTAGTTGAATGTTCAACAAAATAGTTAAATTTTCAGTTAAATAAATTAATTTTTAACCAAAAAAAAATAACGAATTTTCAACACAGAAAATTAATTTTCGATAAAAAAGGCGAATTTCCAAGGAAATACATGAATTTTTAACCAAGTAGTTTAATTTTCAACCAAGAAGATTACTTCTCCACCATAAAGACAAATTTTCAACAAATTACATACATTTTCGACTAAATAGTTTGAACAATAGATGTGATGCTAGTTTCTAAAAAATGTTAACTAAATAGTGGAGTTTTTAAACTAAAAAAGATCAATTATTAACAAAAAATGGTGTCGTTCAATTTTTATTTAAGAGATTCAATTTTCAACGAAAAAAAGATAATTTTCTACAAAACAGTTTAATTTCGTATCAAATATTTAAATTTTCTACTAGTGTTGAATTTTCAAGCGAAGAAAATGAATTTTTTTCGAAAGAGTTAAATGTTCAACCCGAGGATATACATTTTTAACAAAAAAGTTAATTTTAAACCAACCAGTTGATTTTTTTACAAAATAGTTAAATTTTCAGTTGAAAAAATTAATTTTTAACAAAAAAATATGATTTTTCAACACAGAAGATTAATTTCATACCAAAAGAGACGAATTTTCAACAAAATACAGAATTTTTTAAACAAATGTTGAATTTTCAACCAAAAAGATTACTTGCCTCCCAAAAAGATTAATATATAACTGATCAGATAAATTTTCAAATAAATAGTTTTAAAAATGGATGTGATGGTTTTCTAAAAAATGTTGTTTCAAATAGTTTTATTTTCTACCAGTGTAGGATTTACAACCAAAAAAGATGAATTTGATACAAAACAGTTGAATTTTCAACGTGAGAATATAAATTTTCAACAAAAAAGTTAAATTTCAATCAACCAGTTGAAGTTTTAACAAAAAGGTGAATTTCCAGCTTAAAAAATTATTTTTTAACAAAAAAAACTGATTTCCAACACAGAAGATTTATATTATACCAAAAAAGGCTAATTTTCAACTAAATACAGAATTTTTTAACCAAAATGTGTAGTTAAATTTTCATTTAAGAGATTAAATGTTCAATACAAAAACAAATTTTCAGCAAAACTGTTTAATCTTGTACCAAATAGTTAAGTTTTCTACCAAAGTGTTAAATTTTCAAGAGAAAAAGACCAATTTTCTACAAACCAGTTTAATTTTAATCCGAAAATATTAATTTTTAACAAAACAGGTAATTTTCAACCTATCACTCGAATGTCCAACAAAATAGTTAAATCTTCAGTTAAAAAAATGAATTTTTCACAATAAAAAACTTTTAACCAAAATTATGAATCTTCCACCAAAAAATTAACTTTTAAGAAAGTATTTCAAGTTTCAACCAAGTAGTGGAATTTTTAACTTAAAAATATGAATTTTTAACTTAAAAATATGAATTTTTAAAGCAAAATGTAATTTTCAAATTTTCGAGCCGAAAATACAAATTTTCCATAAAATAGTGGTATTGTCAACAAAAAAGTTAATTTTCAACCATAATGGATTAATTTTTATCCAGACAATTGTATTTTTAACCAAAAAAGTTCAAATTTCTGCATCAAAAGATGAGTTTTCAACCAACAAAAATTTTCTAGTCATGAAAGAAGAAAAACTTGAATTAAATTGTTGAATTTTCGAGCTAAAAAGATGAATTTTCATCAAAATAGTTGAATTTTCAACCAAAAAGTATGACTTTTTAACCAAATTGTGGAATTTTCAACAAAGTAATTCAATTTTGGGTAAAATAATACAATTTTCAAAAAAAAAAAGATGAATTCTTAACCTAGTCCGAGAGCTGCAATCAATAAATCAAAGAATCATGAAAAATCATTTATAGTAACTAATAAATTAATACTAATTATTAATACAAATTAAAGAAAGTATCTACTTTAAATTAGAGGAAAATTGTTTATTTTTTACTAAATGATTAAATTTATCACTTAACACGCTTCATTTGTACCCTGAACGCAAAATTTTCTTGGAATTTAACAAATTTCACTATTTCAAATTGTAAATTTTAATATACTTAACTTTAATAACTTTAATAACTTAACTACTTTCTAAATAAAAAGTTTTCATAAAAACGTTACAAATAGTCAAGAATAATTTTCGGAATAAAATAAGCCATTGTTAATTAAAATTTAATGAAAATTACGACTTTTGTTTTTAAATGGAAGAAAAAACTTTAACTATGTTTACAGGCTTTCAAATTTTAAAATATTTCCCTGAACGTCTGGGGAGACCAAAGTTTCTAATTTTTCATAAACTGTTTCAATTTTTCTTAAAATGCGTTTCAATTTAGGGAAAAATATTCAAAAGATAAATAAAACAATATGTAAAGACTAATTTTAATTCACAAAATGAAAATTTTTTCATTCAACAAAAATAACTCTGTTCCGATTCTTTAAAAAAAAAGTTCGTGGACAGTCCAGCTTTTTAGGACGATTTTGAAATCTATTAATTAAATATAATTATTAAATTAAATTAGTAAATTTTGAGGTGACATGGTATGGAAAACTTTCATTTTTCTCAACTAACATTTTATGGGGTATAGGTAGGATATAAAATTGTTGGTCTTCTTTCACGTTAAAGACGCGTGAAGAAGAATAAATAGAGATTTAATTTGAAACGGATCTTATTCAAGTGTATTTTAGGTTTAAAGAATAGTTTGTAATAATACAATATTTCGTAAAGTTGATTTCTTCAGTAGATTTTTAGTTAGCTGAGTCATATATACTCCAAGGTCTACTTCTGTACATGGAAAAAAATAATATGTTGCATTAATATTAATATTGATATTCATTTTTTTGTTCCTGACTAAAAAGTCAAGGAAAAGCTGAATATTACATAAAAACCCGCAACTTTACAGTATTACTCTGAGTGAAGATATTTATGAAAAATAATAAATTATTTAAACAATTATGTATGTTATCTTTTATTAATTATTATCTCTTTAAGTAAAAAGTGGACAAAAAGTTAAAAATTTTAGGAAAAAAACCGCAACTATCTAGTATTACTATAGGCGAAGAAAGTTATCAGCAATAATAATCTGCCTAAATAATTATTTTGGTTGAATTGCATTAATTATTATTTCGCTTTAAGAAAAAAGTTAACAAAAAGTGGAAAATTTCAGCAAAAAACTGCAACTTTCTAGCATTATTATTTAAAGAGAATATTATTAATAATAATAATTAAATTGGTTAAACAATTATTTTTGTTAACCGGAATTAATTAGTACCTCACCCAAATTCAAAAGTGAATCAAAATTGGAAAGTTTGAGAAAAAACCTTAAATCCATGAATATTCTGGATGCCTGAGTTTCATTGCATTCTCTGAATTCCTGCAAATCCCTGAAATTATCTGTATTCCTTGAAATCACTAACTTCCTTCAATTTCATGGATTCTCGTAACGCTTTGAAATTCTTCGAATTTCTTGATTTCTTCAAATGCTGTGAACTCAATGAAATACTTGAATTCTCGAATATTCTGAATTTCTTGGATATTCTAAATTCCCTGAAATTCCTTGAATATTTAGAATTCCCTGAATTCCTTGAATAATTTGAATTCTCAAAATTCCGGAAAATCTCTGAATTCCTTAAATTCTTTGAATCCTTGATTTCCCTAAATTTCCTGAATTCTTTGAATATTCTGAATTCTTCGAATTCCCCAAATGCTCTGAAATCCCTGAAGTCCTTGAATATCCTGAATTCCTTTAATAGTCGAAATTCCCTGAATTCTATGCGAATTCCCTCAAATCTCTGGATTAATGGAATTCTCTGAAATTTTTGATTTCTCTGAATTCCTTGATGTCCTGGAATATTCTAAATCCCAGAATCCCTTGAATTCTCTGACGTTCTTGATTTTTCGGAATACCTGAAATCAGAGCTGGGCAGTATTTCACAAAAATTGTATTTGAGGTATCTGAA
>CAKNYM010047983.1:93604-129016 GCA_932195095.1 Andricus curvator
ACGTGATTTGACAAAATTTTTGTGAATTTATAATAAAATATGAGTTTGAGTAACCTCAAATAGATAGAATTTTAAATGCAGATTACATATTATTCGTTCTCAGCTTACTTACCCCGTTTTTATTTTTTATTTGGAATTAAAAATATTAAACATGACCTCAGCTAGACTGAATGTATTATCTGATCGGCATTTCATACCCTGTATCTGTTTTTCGTTCATGTACGAAAATTCAAGCTTAGTTTTAAATTCACAAATAAGTTATCAATTAATTCCTTAAATGCTCAGAAATAAGAAAATTCCTCAAATATTTACAGCCGTTAGTTGACATAACCATACATGCAATGTTTCGGATATTTCAGGTTGAACATTTTGGATGTTTCAGAGTAACATCTCACTTTTTAATATCTACAGATCCTAACTTTGAACATCTAGATTGCTGTCCTATAGTTAAACATAAAATATGTTAACCCTGAAGATCTAGATGTTACGTTTAAACATCCATTTTTCTCCGTGTTCAAATATCGGTTTAATTTCAAAAAAATATATATTCCTGTCAGAATCAGTTCATGAGGTTCATATCCCGGAAGCAAGAGTTTATTTTCTTTTAAAATTATGCAATAGAATTATTAAACGTTTTTTCTCAAACTTGTAAAATTCGATTTTTGTAGATTGTTCCCTAATGCACCTTCACCATTCAGTTATATAGCCTAGAAAACGTTAATTGAAAAACTTTAGTAAATTTGACAGACGTTTAAAACCCGCAAAAATATTTAACAAAATTGAAAAACACGGAAATGTCAAAACTATGGAAGTAAACATTTCTTAAAGCTTATTTTTCTAATAAACAAGTTGAAGGCGACCAACAATCCACACCAAATTATTTATACTTTTTTCGACTCCTAGTACACTACTTTTCCACATAGTTCCACTTTCGAAGTCCATCATTTTGTTTTTTCGACCCACTTTAATGTTGAGATGTAAGAGTTTTTTTCAAAAAGATCTGATTATTTATATTATAATAAATATTAATAACTATTTCAGGTGCACAAACTATGGAATTGAACTATGTAGGACAGTGTGGTCGTCCAATTCCAACAACAGGGCACGATTTTAGAGTTCCACCGACTCTCCCGGTTCATGAAGGAAAATAAGCCGTTATTTAAATTTTGGTCCTTCATGACGCATATGTCAGATGGCCCAGAATAATATGGAAACATTTTTTTATTCACTGCAATGGAATAAAATATTAATGCATCCAAAAATTATAAATAAAGTCTTCTTCTTTATTCATAATGTGTCCCCTAAGGATGATTTGACATGGAATTGCTCAAGTATAAAAAACAAACTTTGATGTTTATTTTAATTGTTATTCTTTAGTCCTACATTCTTTTAAATAAAATAAATGTGGAACTATATTAAATTCAATTCAAAAACGCCCTAAATTCCTGAAATTTCAATTAAAAATATTACATTATCAACAAAATAAATACATTTTTATTCATATAGTTGAATTTTCAACCAAATAGTTTAATTCTCAGTTAAACAAATTTATTTTTACCCAAAAAGATGAATTTTCAACAAAATAGTTGAACTTTTGAACAAAGAGATGAATTTTAAATTAAAAAAATGAATCTTCAACCTAAAAAATGAATTTGCAACATAATATTTTAAATCTCAATCAAGTAGTTGAATTTTCAAACAAAAAAGCTGACTTTTCTTCCGTCTTTTCCCTCTTTTCCCCTTTTTCTCGTTTTTAAACTTAATGCTAACTGAATCAATAGAACCCAAAAAAATAATTCAATTATTTTTGTTGATTCTTAATTCGTCTCATTTGGAAAGTCTATTATTACATTTTCGGTAGAGATTTCATCTGTTTTCGTTAGAATGTTTATTATTTGGTTGAAAATTTATCGTTTTGTTGAGAATACAACAGTTTTGTTAAAAAGTCATAGTTTTTTAGTTTTCAACTAAGCAGTTGAGTTTTTGAACACAAAAGATGAGTTTTTAACAAAATAGTTGAATTTTCAACAAAATGAATAAATTCTCAACAAAATAATTTAATTTTCAACTAAAATAAGTAGTAATATTTGATATTTCAACCAGAAAAATACTTTAATTTTAAATCAAAAACAGTCGAATTTAACCCAAAAAATATGTATTCACAAAAAAATGTAATAGTTCATATTTCAACCAAAAGATTAAAAATTAAAATTTTGCAAAATTAAAAACAATTTTCCTATAGGTCAAAAATTATTTTACATTTCTTGACAGTGAATGATAATACAAAATTACAAATTAAAAAATAATATCTGTGTTCCAGTTAGAACTTTCTAAAGATGTTAAAAGAAAACAGTTTTTTTTTAATTCAGTTAAGTGCACATTTTTTTGAAAAAATTTAAAGATGTGCTTGAAATTTCTTCAGCTTGAATCGAAGGAGCATGCGATTCTTTTCCTATCATACCAAAAAAATGTTGTGTTGTGCCAGATATAAAAATTTCTTGAAAAAGGCCAAATTCACAATTTTGAAATCAGGAAAAATTGTTTTCATGATGATAAAAGAATGGCATATTTCTTTGGTCACAACTAAAGAAATTTCAAACACGACTTGTTTTAATGTTTTCAGAAAAATGTGCAGCTAACACAATCCAAAAAACTCGTTTTTTTGCTCATTTAAAAAAAGGTCTAGCTTGGAGAAAAATTTTGTTTTTATTTTCTTATTTTATATTATTATTAACTACCAAAAACTATAACTTTTAAGAATTCAACATCATTTTTTGGGCAATGGGACCTACTCAAAAAAAAGTTTTTGCCACCCACTGTAAAATGGGGAGATATTACGTAACATTTTCTAAATGTAATAATTTAAAAAAATAATAAAATAATATGAGAGGGTAGGGAGAGAGGAATGACAATTTTTTTTTTACATCTGGTTTTGAGATATATGTTGAGGTATCCTATCAGGATAACCTGTGATTAAACACAATTAGGTATTACTTATGGCCACAGAGGTGTTGAACGTTTTTAAAATTTACTTATTTAACATTGTGACTATGAGTTTAAAAATTATTGCAAATATTTTATGTGTACAGTTTTTGTCAACATGTAATAATATAGAATCATATTTTCGAAAAAATAATTTCTGATCAAATTAGAATTTTTTGAAATGCCAACAAAGATTACGTTTTTTTTTTGTATTTGCTTAATGGTATACTTATTTACAATTTTTTTCAAAGTATTTTTCATAAGATTAGTTCTGCTCGAACGGAATACACACACAACTATTTTTTTTAAACATGAAAGAATTTTTAATTCAGTTCATAGGCCACTTTAAAATAGTCGAAAATGCAAAATTAGCATAATTAAAAGTTGTAAAATTTCTGTATTCTGTAAATGAAACTGGAAAAGATATGCGGAAAACATTTTTTTTAAATTTTTAATAATTATTCGATTAACTTCATCCAAAAAAATGTAATAATTTTGTTGATATTAAAAAAAATTCCAACTTGATCAAAAATTATTTTTTCGAAAATATAATTATATATTATTTGTTTTCGAGAACCGCACGCATAAAAAATTGTCAATAATTTTTGCACACATAGAAAGTGTTTTATTTATGGTTTAGAATCAATACTTTTATTTAAAAATTAATTTTTTAGTTGAAAATTTAACTATTTTGTTGCAAATGTATTTACTTTTTTGAAAATTAATTGAATTTTTAACTGAAAATGTAACCATTCCATTCTTTCCAAAAGTAAATAATTTCTAAACATTATTTTGGTTAGACACGTTAAATAAATAAATATCCATTATTGGCTTCTATCAGTATTTTTATAAAATATATTTACCTTATCAGGAAGTTGAGACACAATTATAATTTATTTAGATTCTTTGTGGTAGAAATGATTCAAAAAACAGAAAATTCTGAAAATAGAAAAAATATGGTGGAAATAAAAAAATATAATCTCAAAAAAGGTAGAATTAATTAAACTAAATCTTCAGGAAAAAACCAGAACTATTTAAAAATTGCAGGAGAAACATTTTAGATTAATGAGAATCGCAGAATAACATCCTGGATTATAATTAATTATAATTAGTCACATTTTTAGGAAGTAATTAGGGAAAGAAATGTGATACCAGCCCTATCCGACTAAAAAGAAAATGGCGCTTCCTTAGTGATTATAGTTTGTATGTGCGAGATTTCCTCACCAGAGCGGCGCTGCACGCGGCACGCTTTAAAAATGCATTATACTAATAGAAAAATATTTAATAATTTAAAATAATGAAGTTTTTGAACAATATGAGGCGAAATAATGTTTGTAAAATGATTCTAGAACATAAAATACACCTTTTCCATTAATCTACTATAATATAAAATAGAAAAAGAACACATAAAATTACGTAAAATGTATACAGTGGATATTCAGAAAGAATTTCTTAAATATTTTGTATGTTATCCCCATAAACCCAAAAATCTCTAAAAAAAATATTTAAAAAATCTTAAGCTTCTAAACAGAAATATTTTCCATTTTTATTTTTTTCAGCTTCATACGAATGAAAGAAAAATTTTTGGTTAAGCCCTGTGTTCGCCATAAAAACGCATGTAAAGGGATATATGTATATATATATATATATATATATATATATATATATATACTTTATTAAAAAATTGAAAAATATTCATTATTAATTATTAAATTTGATAGTATATAATTTTAACATGTATTAATTTTAATTCCAGTTCCATGTATTAATTTGAAGTCTATAGACTTCAAATTAATAACTTAACTCAACTATTAACTATAGTTAAGTGTCGCAAAGCTTGGCTGCTTTTTTCTTCAAGACGCTAATTTTTTGATTTCAGCCATTTCCTGTCTTACAAATTGTCTCATCCTTATTTGTAAATAAAATTGAAGTATATATGCTAATACCTCCACAGCTTCATTTGCATGTTCTTTGCATTGAAAATTAAATTTTGTTTTGGATGAAATTAAATCGTTTAGAATTAGGTCAAAAGAATTGCTGGATCGGCAATATACATTGTAACCAGTAATATTCTATCTTATAATTTGATTTCTTTTATTAAATATGAATGTTGAAAACCACATCAAAATTAACAAACATTCCAATTTTAATAAAATATGATATACATTTTCTGATATAAAATTTAAGAAACGAAATATATCTATGCAACAATTCATCGTTACCTTTTTGAAGCTGAGCAATTCCATGTCAAATCATCTGAAGAATTTCAGCTATTGTTTGTCATTTTTATAAAAATTCTAGAATCCGTTCTCTTAGGTGTTGAAAGAAAAACCTCAAAATAATTTTTTTTTGTAACAAAAAAGCTTAGGAGATATTCAGAATTGAAAATTTTGGTCCTTTTTTTCTTAAACTTTCATAACTTTGGTGATTTTAGTGATATTAAGGTCTATTTTTTTATAAATTATTCGTAATAGGATGCAGTTTTGAAAAATATTTTCTGAAGAGAAAAATTTCAAAAACTTCTTGAATTTTTCAAAAACTAATTTTGAAACTGAATTTCTAAAAAAAAAAACACTTTTCGTTTTCTTCATTTTTTATGTATAGATAGCTTGCAATGTCCTTTTGGCCAGGAAGGAATAGTCTATTCACTATTCCTTCGTGGTTTTGGCGTACGTTTTTAATTATTTATCGAAAACTAAGGGAGATCCCATTTTGATATTTACAGGACTTGTAGAGGACATTGGAAGCCATCTACATAAAAAAATGAAGAAAATAAAAAATGTTTTTTTTTTCAGATATTCAGATTCAAAATTAGTTTTTGAAAAATCAAAGAAGTTTTTGAAATTTTTTTTTCCAAAAACATATTTTCAAAGCTGCGTCTTATTACGAATAATTTACAAAAAGTGGACCTTAATATCGCTAAAATCACCAATGCTATGAAAAGTTAAGAAAAACAGGATCAAAATTTTCAATTGTGAGTATCTTCCAAGTTTTTGGATTTTTTCAATAATTATTTTGTGATTTTTTCTTTCAACACCTGAGGGAACAAATTCTAAAATTTTCATCAAAATTTCTAACAATAGCTGAAATTCTTCGGATGATTTGACATGGAATTGCTCAGCTGATTTTTCTATACATGATATTCATATACTTAAAATATTAAAGTTCGGAAAAGATGAAATAAAAACTTTATATTACGAAACTGCTCTATTAAAAACATAATTCTTTTTTTAATTTAGGTTTGATTGCCCCACCTTCTGATAAATTCCAGATAAGTTTAGCGCATGTTAAATCTTATGGTATAAATTTAACTGAAGGTTATCAAAAGATGGATCAACCTGTCATTAAACAGTAAAAATGAAGCTCTCAAATTTAACAAGGCTTTGTACGACAAAATCCTACAGTGCAAAAGATGAAAGATAAAGAATTTGAAGGATTCCATATAATACTTTTCTTTTATTTTTGTTAAAATTAAATATTTTATGAATTATGTATAAAACAAGTTTTCAAGATATTTTTTTAACTATTTCTTTCTAACTAAAACCAATGTGTAGGATTTTAGGGAATTTTGTAAGGAAAAAAAGCTACCGAATATACAAATTTAATAAAAACACACGCTTCGTCTTTATTTCGTACGTCGTTTTTTAAAATAAAATCTTTTCTCAATATCGCTTTTTGCGATATCAATATCAAATATAGGAATCTCGCCAAATCACTTAAACGCACCATATTTACTCATTATAATAAATTATTCATTACATCTTTTTGAAAATCACCGTTCAGCACAATGGGCACAATGCTTTTGTAGAGCGTGGCGCGTGCAACGCGCTCTGGTGAGAAAATTTTGCACATAGAAACTATAATCACTAAGGGAAGCACGTTACGCCGTTGCAGACACGGGGAGTAGGATAGGGCTGTGTGATACTAACGGGTGATATGCTATAACAGTTTTTTAAGGTTAATTTAGGATGGCATGTGATATTTTTACGCGGGAAAATCAAATTATTCCAGAAAAATTAAATTAAAATTGTAAATTATTTTTAAGTTCTAATTTGTGAAATGACATTATGGTATATGATGCTTAAGCTTTTAATATCTGTTCTAAAGTTCACTGAATTTTCATTTCTTTTTGTATAAATCATTTCTAAAGTTAATCATTTGTCAAGATTTTGTGCTATTTTCCAAATTTTAACACTTTTAATATTTAAATCGAAATTGTAGGAGTATGGACAAGCATCTTTAGCTTTTAAGTGTCTAAGGGTGTCTAATATATATCATATTACAATCCAAAACATGACATTTTATCAAAATTTTTTTTTTGATTTTTGTTTAAAAATGTATCTTTTTTGCTTTAAAGCTGATTTTTTTTCCTTTCCAACTTTAAACTGTAGGAACTGCCAAGGTTTCAGATTCATAGGTTTATATTTTTTATCTTTTAAATATTTGATTTAATTTTGTGTGTGTGTTTATTTGTGATTTATTTGTAATAATACGCAAATTTAACCATTTGATCGATTTTTAATAATTGTTCAACTGGAATTTGTTTAATTCTGAATGATTTAAATTTCAGATTGTTAACACTTTAACTTATTTTCCAGGTTGAACATTTTTATATCAACGGTCATAGGAGAAATCTCAGCGATCCGAGGTCAAACGTGAATTTTATTAATTATACATAAATTTTGATTGTACAGTTGGTGTGATATAATCACTCTATTATTTCGAACAATTGAGCGTTCATAGATAGCTTAAATTTCTTCATGGATCATGAAGACGGTATAAAATATATTAAATTATATGATATGTGAACAATGGACCTCATGAAATGAGGGTTCGAAAGGCTCCCTCGCTTAAAGTCACATCTATTCGTCATCTTCTTATTGTTCCTCGGTGAATCATCTTGTTTCCGGTTAGATCACATTGCTACGAAGGGTCACCCTATAATGTTTACTCTCATATTTCAGAATCACTTATATATTACATTATACATAGAAGAGCTTCTTCACCACGAAAGAAAAAAAAACTGTCCAGCCTTTGTCAATGAAACTATGCAAGAAAGATAGGAGGATTAAATTATTCAAAATTGACCAGCAGGAAAAAAACATGCAAAATTACAAAAGGAAATATAGTAACCTTGGATGCTAATGGGTCCTTGTGGAGAGCTTTACTTAGTGGATGTAATTAGAGTAAATAGTATGGGCCTTACTATAGGATTATCAGTAAGTTTGCATATTTTTCTGTGACCTATGCCACATGATGACTCTGTGAAGTTCTCCAATTGGGGTGATTGCTAGAGAGATTGATCAGCGAAGTAAGTCGGAGCAGTGTTGCTGAACGAACGGGTTTAGTTAAATAAGTAATATGGAGATTATTGATTAATCTAAAATTTATACTTCCCCTTTATACCTCCTTCTGCACTTTCCTTTCTCACTTTTCTCATATGAATTCTTTGATCTCCGGCAGTATAACGAGGCTGGAACTGAGTGAGTTGCGCTTAGGTTAGGCGCTCAGACATCATGTTAGAGGTCCGGGGTTCGATCCCTGAGTCGGTACCTCTGGAAAATTTCGTATGCACTTTTACCGAGGTTCCGGTGGTTTGGATTCCACCTTAAGCTGCAGGTCTCCCCATCATGCGCTTGGCTGCAATGGTGGGGTAAAAAGTTAGGTTTTGCCCAATATGTCAAATTAGGCATACTGGTCTTATCAGATTACTTAATTGCATTCCAAAAATGCGTCCGAGACTGATACATAGCAGTATATCCCTGTGGTCATTCAACTATTTTTTTAACGTTAAAAATTAATTTTCTTAACTGAAAATGTAACTATTCCATTTTTGGTTAAAATTTAAACCTTCTGGTCGAAAATTCATGTATTGTTCGTATTTTTATGTGGAAAATTGAACTATTTTGGTAAAAAATTAATTTCTTCAGTGGAAAATTGAATTATATTGTTGAAAATTCGCATTTTTGGTTGGTTAAAAATTAATTTCTTAACCAGAAAATTTAACTGTTCCATGTTTGGTGAACGAATGTCTTTTTTAGTTGAAAAATAGTGTATTTTGTTAACCATATTCTTTTTTATTAGAAAGTTAATCTTGGAGAAAATTCATTTCTTTTTTCGTTGAAAATCAAAAAAGTATGTTACGAATTCATTTTTCAGGTTGAAGATTCATCCTTTTAGTTCAAAATTCATTTCTTTAGTTAAAAATTTAACTATTTTGTTGAATATTCGTTTTTTTGGTTGAAAATGAATTTGTTTAACTAAAAGTGGAACTATTTAATTTTTGGTTGCAAATTTATCTTTTTAAATTGAAAATTCGTTTTTTGTGGTAGAAAATCAAATTTCTCGGTTAAAAATTGATCCTTTTGGACGAAAATTTAACTATTTGGTTTAAAATTCATTTGTTTGGTTGAAGGTTCATCTTTTTGGTAAACATTTTATTTGCCTGGTTTAAAATTCACCTGTTTGGTTGAAAATTGATCTATTTTGTTGAAAATTCATTTTATTTGGTTAAAAATAATTTTGAAAATTTAACTATTCGGTTGAAAATTTGCTTTTTCTTTTGTTGAAAATTGATCTTTTTTGGTAGACTATTCGCACTTTTGTTAGGTTAAGTTACCGTAATTAAACATTATTCTAAAATCGTAGTTAAAAACTTCGAAAGGAATCTGGCTTGTTTTATCATTTTTAACCAAATTTCCAAGACAATGCCTATTATCTCCCGATCCAATTATTATTTCAGCATGAGTTCATTAATTCAATAGAATATTAAAAGTTCTTTTGCTAAAAGTTTGGACTTTTATTTAATTATTTTCACATGATCAGCTTCAAGCAATGCACCTCCCTTTTTTTAAACTCTTTCATGCAGATCCAGGTTTTTTTTTAAACTAAAAATGTGAGTATTCCATTTTTGTCTAGAAATATATCTTTCTTAGATGAAAATTCATTAATTTGGTGAAAACTCGTTTATTTTGGGTTCAAAATTCATATTTTTGGGTTGAAAATTTAACTTTTTTTCGGAACTTAGTTTGTTTTGGCTTTAAGATACAACAATATTATTTAAAATTAACTTTATTATTAAAAATTCATATTTATGTGTTAAAAACTAAACTTTTTTGTAGAAAATGAGTCTTTTTGGCTGGTTAATTCAACACTTTGGATAAAAATTATGTTCTTTATTAATATCCTAGGCGTAAGGTGGTTTTTAAACCTGAAATAAAAATTTACAACGGTTAGGGAAAAGAAAACATTGGTTAGGGAAAGGTCAGGGCAAATCAGGGATTTTCGAAATTGAGATTTTGTAGCAACCCTGATCTAGACTAAAAATAGTTTCATCAGCCTGCATCATCTGCTATATTCTTTTAAATTTAAAAATGCCTGAATAAGGTCCTGATATGAAGTCGAAAAATTTTCGCAATTAATCAAATTTAATTTCAAAAATCAAAGGAACGGTTCCCGGTAAGAAGAGAAGAATAGAGAAAAATTAATATTTTCTGATATAAACGAAAGAGTGAACATTATTTAATTTTTTTGAATGTGCTAATTTTCCATCGGGAGAAGTGCCCAACGAAAGAATAGGTTTATCTACGAAACCAATTCTTTTCTATTTCCTTAACGATTGCCACTTGTGTTGTGTTCCATGCAGGCGAACATATTTTCCATTTTTTTAATTCCTCTTAATGCGAGAAGTAAACACACCTCTCATGGTTATTTTCAATTCCACACTTACATGCTGTATTTTCGATTAATTTAATTCTTTCTAATCCGTCCACAAAATGTGTGCGCTTACATAGTTTCTATTCGTTTTTGTGGAATATAAGTTTGGAAATTTCAATTTTTTTGTCTACCATAACGATGGAGTGATTGTAATAATAATATTTTATATTGTCTTAACCCTAAAAACGATTTCAGATGTTTAGCAGTCAAGTTGAAAAAATTTAACCTAAACCAAAAATTCAAAGTCAAACAAAAAAAATGGTAAGCAGAAAATTAAAAAAATTTGGATTTCGACTATGCTGGAACAATATTAACACAATGTTATATAGATCGTTTTTTTGACTCAGTATACTTTTTTTGTGTGGCTGTGCAATCCATGCAAATTTGCACAGCAGTAGTGCGTGTTCCAAGACAGATTTCATATGAAATCAGTGAAAATATGTTTCTGTTCGATAGATTAATAAAAAAATGTTCACATAATTTACCCAAATACAATACTTATTTATTTAAAAAATGCATTTATTTCAATTCACAGTTTCACCTTAAAAGTTACATTATTCTGTTCCTTTCTATTCTTTCTTTGACATTTCTCCACTTTTTAATTCCTTCCAATACGCTTTCATTAAATTTTTCTGAGTGGATTAAAAAGACTAGCTTTTGCGTTTTCAAAGTGACATTATTCTCTTTCTTTCTATTCTTTCTTTTGCATTCCTCCATTTTTTAATTCCTCCCAATACACTTCCATTAAATTTTTATAAGTCAATTGAAAGGAATAGGTTTTGCTTTTTTTTTCTACTCGTTGGTGGAACTTTCGATGAAGGAAAATTCACGTATTAATGGGAATTCAGATTCTGAATTTTTTTGAATTCTTCTCTTCTTACCGGGTTCACTGCCGTGCGAACCAAGAAAACTGGTAACGATATTTTTGATAAAAGTCGAGATATTGATTAATGAATTTTCAAATAATAAGAATTAAGGCTTTAATAAACAATTTTATTTCGACCGCATTTGCACAATTTCTAGTCATACAAAATAAAAGACCTGTAAGAAAAAACTTATTTACCGGCAAAAAGAAGAATATTATATTATACAATATATATTCAAAAAATTATCATTATATGTTATTACTATTTATATTTATCATTGTATTATTTTATATTATTATATTATATATTACTATAAGCGACGAAAAATTAGGAGTCAAGGCCATCTCAGGGTACTACATGATACCTGAGGGCTTAGCTGACCCTTTCTTTTGTCTTGCGCTGGGACTCCCTCGATTTCGAGCTCGACGCTCGACTATGGTGCTTAGTCGCCATAAAGACTAGTCATGAAGACCCTTAATTACTATAATTGATTGTTTTGAATTTTTTTTATTAATCCCTGATACAAGATGAAACTTTTTACTCTCATGACATTTTTTCGTTAGACGCGTCAGTATTCATTTACAGCCTTATAAACAATGTATTTTTCACAATATATAAGTGGGAAATAGTTATTAATTTCTTTATTAAAAAAAAGACATGCCTCTTTTGCATGTTCAGTTGATAAGTGGGAAATTGTTAATAATTTGGTTATTAAAAAAAAAATGCATGCCTCATTGACAAGTGGACTAGGCCTACTGGGGATCACCACGTAAAAAAAACACGCCTTCGACTCGACCTCCATGGTGGTGCGGAACAGAGTTTAATAGAGATTTAATCAAAATTTTTAAATTATTATTCAAATGCCGAGATTATTTAATTGCCGACGGTTGAGCACCATAGTGCTTAATCGAGTGTCGAGCTCGAAATCGAGGGAGTCCCAGCGCAAGACAAAATAAAGGGTCAGCTAAGCCCTCAGGTATCATGTGGTACCCTGAGATGGCCTTAACCCTAAATTGTATGCAACTTGAAACTACCCGGGTGACTGCAGCCCGGCAAGCAGTGTTAGCTGACGCGTTACATTTTAAAGGCGCAAAAAGACGCCCAATTTTCAATTACAAAAAAAAACAAGAAAAAAAACTTTTTTTGAAAAAATCGCTTTGGTCCCGCTAGTAGAATTGCCTTTAGATTATGTTGTTCGAATATTACTTTAAACAATGCATCCTCGTAGACGTATATTGGATGTTGCGAAAACCCTAGTCCTTTTAATCCCCTTAACGCTCCACTCACGGGTTGTGTTGTTCCCGCTTCAAATCCGGGCTGAGGCAGATTTTTTCTTATTCTTTAGAAATCAATTGTCCGAAGTAATAGTTTCAACATCGAAATTTGTATGAATTAAAAAAAGTTTAATCTCGGACGTTGACATCTTTAAATGGTAATAACATCTGCAAAAAATTAATTAAGTAAACTTTCTAAAGATTTTTGATAAAAATGGAGAATTTATCGAAGATCTTGATATAAAATCGGTTGAATTCTTTTGTCTCAGATAGCCAGTCGACTTTTGTGATTGAAACCCCTTGTGAAAAGTGCGCTTCATTGACCCGTAAGGGCATTGCTCACGATCAAACGAGCATATCACGCCCCTGCAAATTTTCCTCGGTCCATCGAGTTACGCTCTATGGGGTTAGTAGCACCACACTTGTGCATAATACATACATAATGGTTATCGACACCACCAGCAACGAGTCGGTGACAACCAGACACAACTACCCCTCTCTTCCATCCCTCACACGAACAAAAAATTCGACTGTCTTGTAGAATTTTTTGTTTAAATGATGAAAGCCGATTCGATGTGAAGGTATCATGAAATCAAAAAAGCTCCTTGAGAACGAATTTGGAAAATTTACTTCCTGAAGATTTACGAAATTGATGTTTCAAAAAAACTGTTTTTTTTGCGAAAGTAATCTGAATTGTTGTAGTACCGTCAAACAGGGTAATTTCGGACATGTGGGGTAAATTCGGATATTAGTAACTTATCCTATCAATTTGGGGAATTTGGGGGTGTTCGCATTTTCCCCTCATGTCCGTCATTACCCTGCTTGATGGTACTAATAAAGCTTTGAAAATTTGAACTACTGACACTATTTGACACTCTTTTTGAGCAATGAAGCTATGTTCTAACTACTTCGAGAAAAAATGACACTAAAGACACTATTTTCTCACAATTGTGCGCTAATGCCACTATTTCTGGACTTTTCCTTGAGAAATATTTTTGAATTTTTCAAATAATTGGCCATAATAATATGTCCGTAAGTTTTGACCCCCCTGTCCTATATTACGTAATTTTTGCAGACTAAATTTTTTCCTGAATTTTATTCAGGGTCATTCAAAAATAACGTGGACGATTTGGGGGGAGGGGTCTTACTGTTTCTCCTGAATTAACAAAGTAGTTCAACTTTCAACAACGTAGTCGAATTCTCAATAAAAAGGTGAATTCTCAACACAAAATGTAATAGTTGATATTTTAACCACGAAGAGGTTTTTATTTTAAGCCAAAAACAGTTTAATTAAACAAAAAAGAGGGCGAATCTTAAACAAAACAATTGAATCCTCAACCAAAACAGATTAATTTTCAATCAAACAGTTCAATTTTCAACCAAGAAGAATAATTTTCTACCAGAAAAGATGAATTTTCAAGAAATCACATAAATTTTCAACTAAATAATTTGGAAAATCGATGTGATTTAAGTCCAAATTTTATTTGAATAATTTTTAATTTACATTCTTCGTTTGTAAGCAATTGTACAACTAGTTGAATTGTCTACTAAATTGATTGATTTTCAATAATTTTTCAAATAAATAGTTAAATTCATAGTTGAAATAATTATTTTTAACAAAAAAAAAAGAATTTTTAAATAAAATTATGAATTTTCAATGACGAAACATGTATCGTTAATATTTCAGTTAATATAATAACAAAAAATATTTTGATGTAAAATAATAAACAGTTGGACTTTACCAAAAACGAATTTTCGACAAAATTCTTTAATTCTTAACTAAAAAAGATTATTTTTCAACCATATGGTTGAAGTTTGTACCCAAAAAATTGATTTTGCATCAAAAAGAAGAATTTTTAACAAAATACATAAATTCTCAAATGAATAGTTGAATGTTCTACCAAATTGTTGAATTTTCGAGCCGAAAATACGAATTTTACACAAAACAGTTAGATTTTCAACACGCAAGTCAATTTTCAACCTAAGGAGATTAAGTTTTGTTAATGGGTTAGGGTCAGTCGCAAGGCCAAAAAAAACGATTGTTTAAAGAATTTTTTTTGAAAACAGGTTCTATTACTTATTGACAAATGTTCTACAGTTCGAATAATACATATTACAAGAAATTACAGTAATTTTTTAAAGTAAAAATATCGATAAACAAGCAAGTTATAGTTAATCTGCCAGAGGTCCAAAAAAAAAGGTGTTTTTCGGTGCGCATCGTAACTCATGACTGGATCATCTGAAACAAAAAATACAACGGGATTAGTTAAAAAACGATATTCCCTTATACTTGAACAAAGAATTAAGTAAAAATTTTAATTTTCAAGAAAATGGCGGATGTGTAAACACTAAATTTTGATTTTTCTTGAAAAAGTCCCTCATTTTTCGGTTAAAAAAAGATAAGAAAATTTTAAACTGGAAACTCAAATTGTATTATAAAAGTGGAAATAACAAACTATTCTTATCATTTGGCCATCCTGTAATTTAGTTCGTCCTCGAACTATCTGTTTACTTGAGTACAAAATCTTTGAACTTGCTTGGTAGCCACAGCTCTCTGGAACTTCGTCTAATCGGCTTCGCGGATTCTATGATACTTGGAGGATCGTTTTCTGTCAGTAATTTCTCTTTAAGGATAACGTTGTTCGTTTTTCTGACCTGATCTTTAACAGGTTTGTCCATGTTCTGTGGTTCAAGTTCATCTTCATCACTGTTGAAACAAAAATTATGTTCTTCAAGGGAAGGACGCCATATTTTCAGCTGACTCACATGAGCTGTTGTTGCGTATCGTCTTCCGGGAGCATCATCTTGTAGTGTGGCGACTCGATACGTACTTCCAGGTAGGACTTGAGTTATGACGAGTGGACCACGACATCTATACTGGAATTTTCTTGAATCTCCAGTCAACTGCTTCCCTCGTGAAAAGAAATACCAATTTAATACCACTTTAAGACCAGTTTTAAACAACGTTTGGTCTTTTTCTGGTCTGTACCCTTCAGCCTATAGCTGCATCATTTTTAGGGCATTGAAATAGACGCCTCTCTCTCTCTCTCTCTCTCTCTCTCTGAAATCAGGATAGCTGTCTGTATCAACAGGACTGTCGTCTTCTGGGGACCAGAAAAGATCAGTTTAAGACCACTTTAAGACAGGCCTATACCTGCCTATACTGTGGTCTTAAGTTGGTCTTTCTTTTCACAAGGGTTTGCTGCTTGCATAAACACGATATCTCCGACTTGATATTTTACATTCGTTAAACAGTTTTCATCGTAACGCTTCTTATATCGTTCTTGCTCAGTCAAAGTTCTCTGCCTCGCCTCTTCTTGAAGTATTTCCGGCTAATGATATTCTTCGTCTCTCGTTAGTTCCCGCAATCTTCCTTCATCGTAGCGGCAGGTATATCCATACAGGAGCTGGAAAGGACTTCTGCTCGTGGTAGCATTTGGCGACGTATTTAAATCTCGTATTAGAGCTAGTCATTTGTCCCAGTCTCGGCCTTCATTATCCCTCACGTTGGCTTGAATAGCGGGCAACAAGGTGTTATTTACCCATTCTACTAATCCGTTAGCCTGTGGATGCCTGGAGGACTTTAGAGTATGTGAAATTCCCTGCTGATGACAAAATGCTTTGAAAATATTCGAAGTAAAAGACGTTCCTCCGTCAGTGATAATTCGTTAAGGGGCTCCATAGTTAAGAACAAAATCATTGAAAAAATGTATGACCCCAGTTGCTTTGGTGTTTCGGACTGCCTTTGGAATTGTGAATCTTGTCAGTGTGTCCGTCAGAACCAGAACGTATTTGTTACCCTTCCTTGAAGTGACGAATGGCCTTACGCGATCCATGTGAACTTTCTCAAATGGTCTGCTTCCAGGAGGTACAGGGTGAAGCTCTCCAGCTTGACGACCAGTTTTAGCTTTTGTCATAATACACTGAATGCAACCGTAGATATGTTGTCTCACGTACCTTCGCAACGAAGGAAAATAGTAGAACTGACTTATTTTCGCTACAGTAGGCTTCAGACCTTGATGTGATTGGAAATCGTGGAATCGCACAACTATACTTTTACGCAGATTTTTCGGAATTACATATTTTAAGCTATCCTTTAATCGCTTGTAAATAATACCGTCATGCAGTTCGTAGTCTTTTACGTCACTAACCTCTAGCTTGGTTCTTACATGGATCGGTTTCTTCAATATTTTTTGTTTTGTTTTTTAAACCTTCATCGGTATATTGGTACATAACAATCTGTTCAAACTCGTTCACAATCGTGAGAATACAATCTCACCTTCCTGTAAAATCGTTTTCAGGTTCCTCGCTTTCAGTCGGTGCTCTTGACAGGGCATCTACATGTGCCATCTGCACTCCCGGTTTATGTACCATGCCAAAACTAAATTCGCTAAGCAAATTGAAAAACAACTAATTACCTGGGGGTTCTTAGTTTTGTTGGCGTTAAGATAAAGCAGAGCTGCGCAATCGGTTACGATTTTAAAATGAATGTTAATCAACAAAATTCTCAAACGCGATACGGTCAAAATAATTGCTAATAATTCCAACTTCATAGAATGATAGTTGCGTTCTTCTTGACTCGTGCGTCGACTGATTGCGTAAACCGCATGTAACATCTCGTTTTTGTCTCGTTGAAATAACATAGCTGCGAGAATATTTGCACACGCATCGGTATGTAATTCGGTTACTTACTTCGGATGAAACGCAGCTAGTATGGGTTCGGATCCCATTTTAGTCTTCCCTTCGCTAAATGCGGCTTTTTCTTTCTCTCCCCAAACGAATGGTTGATTCGCATGCAAAAGGTTATTTAAGGGTTCCGCAATTAAAGCGAAATGATGGATAAACCTTCGGAAAAACCCTGCGAGGCCTAAGAAACGTCTTACTCCATGTACATCAGTCGGATCGGGAAAATCGAGAATCGCCTGTCATTTTGCTCTACCTGGTTCAATCCCTTTCTTGGAGATTTTGTGCCCTAAATAGGTAACTCTTGATTTCATAAATTCGCATTTAGACAACTTAATCGGTAATTTAGCTTTCCGTAGCGCTTCTAGAACCATAATCAACCTTTTTTCAGGTCAAGCCAATCTTTACCTAGAATGAGTATATCGACGCCTCCATTTGATATGAGTCTATGTGCTGACAGCGCTCTGTATGAGACTATTCCCTATGCTTATACACAGCGCATAGTCTCATACACGGCGCTGTCAGCAGATACACTCATATTGATTGGAGGCGTCGATATCGTCCAAATAAAACAACACACCATGATCGCGTAAGGGGCCTATTCCCCGTGACATCGATTTAGAAAAATAGAATGGAGCGTTAAATAATCCGAAAACCATCCGGTAAGTTGGCCAGTTTCATCCGGAGTAATAAAGCTGTCATAGCGCACGCTTCTTTCATCAAAGGTACTTGCAGGTACCCATGGGCTAGATCCAAGGTAACAAATAAAGAGCTATTTCCTAAAAGAGCAAGATGATCATCAAGATCAGGCAATGGAAAGTTCATTCTTTCTGTCTGACTATTGAGCTTACGAAAATCTATTACTAGTCGTGATTCGCCCGTTTTCTTTTTAACTATTAGTACAGGGCTAGCATACGGAAAATCAGTTTCGGTTGCTATACCGGTTTCTTTCCATTCGCGCACAATTTCTTTGATTTTCTCACATTCTACATTACTTGCGCGATAAGGATTATAAGCAGATGATTTACTAACTGATTTTAATTTGATGTTCATCGCTATTTCATCAGTACATCCCAATTCCTTGCGATTTTTCGAAACCACATCTCTAAATTCGTTTAATACCTTTAATAAGTCCTGTACTTCCTCTTTCGGTCGATCTTCAGCTACGTTGATTTCCTCTGCAAGAATTGGTTGAGGATCTTTGGTATCCTTGATTGCTGGTAAAGGGTGAAGTTCTTGCTCGATCGATAGTTTCGGAGCAATTCACCTTCAGGTCACTGTCGCTCAGGTTCATCATCGGTAGCTGGAACTCGTTGTTGCTGCACCAGGTATTGAGTAAATTGATCGAGTGCGGAGGGATCGTATTCGCATTCGTGATAGTTGAAATATTCGGATTGTTCTCACACGGAACATCTTTTAAATACGTACCGGTAACTTTTTTGAAAAATAATGAATTTCCGATTTTATAATAATTCACATAAATACTGCCCGTATATGATCGTCCTATTAGCACGTCGGTGTTCAGAGTGTCATCTGGGACAATGCGAATGTTGATACCGGGTACGGTTACACTATCTACCGTCACGTCAGCTTTTACGATTCCCCGAGACGTCACACGAAAATGATTTGGACCGAATGATTTTAATTCAGTTTCGTCTGGTGCAATTTCAAAACTGTGGGATACTGCGGCCGATATTTTCCATAAACAATCAAATGCACCCTGATCGATTTGCGCACAAAATTTTCGATCTTTGACGATCACTTCTTTTAGGTATTTTCTCAAATGATTATTATTTTCGGCACTAAGCACTTGACTCACTTCCGATTTCTCATTACTCTTCGACACCGTGCAGTGAGGTTGATTATGTCCCTTGCCATCGCACTTTTTGCACCACAATTCCCGTCGCGGTTCAGGACAGTCTCTCGACATATGACCATACTTGTTACAATTGTAACATTCCGGGTCACCCACTTCATTACGCAGCGGAGGTCTTCGGTCTGGATTGGCTTTAGCTTCTAAATCTTCCGTCGGCTGAGATAGTTGAGGCGTCGATCCCTCGATGGAAATCTTCTTAGCTTCGTCCAGTGGGTTTCCCTTCGGAATAGCGGCTTCTCTCGTTGATCATACATACGTTCATGTTTACGTATGTCATGCAGTAGGTCGTCGAGGTTCTCATGCTTTTTTGCATCCATCGCTACCCATAAGTCCTTGGCCGAGAGTCCTATCAGCAACTGTTCCTTGGTCTCCTCAAAATTTAAATTCAATTCGCGACATAATCTGGCCTTGTCCATACAGTAGGCGATGGTTGACTCTGATTTAGCCTGCAAACGTTCGGGTATCCTTCGCCACTTCATGGTTAAATTTTCAGAGATGATAAACATATTGCTGAAAGCTTGTTCGAACATCTCCCATGTAGTTAGTTCATCAGCTTTCATTTTGAACCAATTTAAGGCTGCCTCTCGAAGATGTGACCGCGCAGTCTCGTGCTTGATGCTAGGAGACCATATTTGCAATTGGCCCATGCTTTTTAATTTTTTGAGCCAGTTCCTTGCGTACGTGCTTCCCTTTTCACCGTCAAAAATTTGAATACTACGACTGAGATTCGGTGAAGCATGAGACGTACCGACCGTCGGATTCGAATCGGTAGCCATAGATGCACGTGGGGTAGTCACTATTCGGTCAATTATTCTTTCAAAATTTGCGTCGCGCCGGCAGTTTTCTTCAATCATCATAGCCATGATGCGTTCAAAAACATTTGCTTCGATCGGAAGTCGAGCACTGTTATTTATTGGAAAATGATTGTCCGCACTGCCGTTATCGCAATGAAGTTGAGAGCCTCTTGGGTTGAGATCGGGTTGCACAAACAGAATCATACTGCGTTGTAATTGTAACCCCTGGATTCGAACCGGAGGTTGTTGGATTTGCTGATCGCTATTCGAACTATCGGCGTTTTCTTCAATGCCGCGAAGATTTTCACGACTTTGATGTAGCGGATCCTCGCCGCGATCATGTGGTTCATTTATCGGATGACGGGCGCGCACATTTTCGTTTTCCCGATTTATGGTACCAAATTTTTCTCCCACTGTATTATTCCGCAGAGCAAAGTCACTTCCGAGTTCTGATTCGTCATGAAAATTTGGGCCTGGGTTATACGTTGCATCAAATACCCCCGCCTTGTACGCGCCGAGATTGCGTACGAATTGTTCAAATTCGTTTAATGGTACTTGATTTTCAGCCCCGTGATCACCCATTTTATTTTAGTTTTCGCGAGTCCATTTCAATAGGTAAACATCAGGTTTACGGGCACAGAGTTACACTGTTCAGAATAAACTAAATAAATTTTAGCATCCCACAAGTATGAACAAGAGTGGGGAGGGGGAGGGAGGAGGGGAGGAACACTCCTTTCTTTGTTTTCGAATCTTCTCGACGTTTCTTCCACGTTTCGAAATATAGGCGTAAATCAAACAACAGAACAAACTCAAAGTCACTTTTTGATGATTTTATTGTAAATCGAGCCCAACCAAATCACAACCGCACTTATCTTTTCTGAGAGAATAAAATGATTCGGCACGACTCGCACTGGGTAGAATCCCACTTCTGAAGTGTTAAATACTCAGGTTCTAATTTACGAGTGGGCCGGTCGTGCTCGAATAAAAACACCTTTCTGTAGTAAATAAGATTGAGTACTTTTTAATGGGTAATAAAAATCAATAGGATTTCACATAGGGACGATCGTTCGCTCGATCAACCTGACCATTCTCGCTTGAACTACGCACTGCCCATGCCGGTCCGTTCCGTCTCTCTCTTAAAATCGCACATTCATTCGTAATCGATATCGCACGATAATCGTACTTTTATATCAATCAAAATCGCGCGAAATTCAATTTGTGGTAACTTAAACTGTATTATAAAAGTAGAAATAACAAACTATTCTTATCAGTTTTAACGAAACAGTTGCATTTTTAACAAACAAAAAAAGGGAATTTCAAACAGAAAGGGTTGCATTTTCGAACCAGAAATATTAGTATTCAATAAATTGGTTGAATTTTGAACAAATCATTTGAAATTCCAACATAATAGTTAATTTTTCAGTTAAAAAATTAATTTTTAATGATTGATTTGAGTTCCCTCAAATCATAGTGTGACGTTTCGACTACACTTCGGTAGTCCTTCTCAAAACAAAAAATGTTAGTAACATAACCTATAAAATTACAATATAACTGTTCGAGATTATATGAATATATAAAATTATACTGGTTTATAGTTAAAATATGCAAACAATTCCAGATACAGCAGATATAGTCAGTCTTACGGTCAAAATGAAGTCAAAATAAAATTATCAAAAATATATAAAAAACATATTTATTTAAAAAAAGGAGAAAACCTCAACGTTTCGACCAACACTGCGGGTCTCTTTCAAGAGTCGATAAAACAAATCTATAATTTAAAAAAGGAAGGAATTTTACAGTCACATAATTTATGTCGTCATTAAAATACCAGTTTTATAAAAATAGAAATGAAATAGTTATTGTCATACCTTAGTTAAAACACATTGAAGTATTTATAAAAAAACTTCCTTTTTTAAAAAAATAGTAAAAGTAATAATTTTTCCAATTGAATTTTTTAGATTTTGATAATATAAAAATTTTGGCTAGGGAAAACAATACTTTTAAAAGACGAATCATTGAATTAATTTATATCAATAAATATATCAAAATTTCCATAAATTTAAAAACCGAAATAATGAATATAAATCAAATTCACCAATGCATTATGAATTAACTTCCCATTTTAATTTTTGTATAGATTCGAATAATATTTTATTCTCAAGCTTTGGCGCGCCTTTTCGTCAGAGGTTTATTAAAATTTCTCCTTGTCACCTCTACAATTATTTTTCCTTCATGTCAGTTTATCTTGTATCGTCAGTCTTTAAACATCATACCAGTTATAATGTGACACTTTTATACATTTCTGAAGCCTCCACAACATCTTTGAGGATTTTATTGAAAAAATATTACTTTTACTATTTTTTAAAAAAAGGAAGTTTTTTTTATAAATTATTCAATGTGTTTTAACTCAGGTATGACAATAACTATTTCATTTTCATTTCTGTAAAACTCGTATTTTAATGTCGACATAAATTATGTGACTGTAAAATTCCTTCCTTTTTTAAATTATAGATTTGTTTTATCGACTCTTAAAAAAGACCCGCAGTGTTGGTCGAAACGTTGAGAATTTCTTCTTTTTTTTTAATTAATATGCTTTTTACATATTTTTGGAAATTTTATTCTGACTTCATATTTACCGTAAGATCGACTATATTAGCAATAATTTGCTGAAATATTTAGTGGTTTATAGTTGTTAAATAAAATAAAAATGGCAAGGATTAATCACGTTAAATGTGTGAGAGTGAGCATACCTATGAGTTTGATGTATTGTTGGTTTTTTAAAATCGGAGTGAGTTATATTGACATGTTTTTTGACTTATTGACATTTGACTTTTTTTTACTCCAATTTTAAAAAACCAACAATACATAAAACTCACAGGCATGTTCACTCTCACACATTTAACGTGATTAATCTTTGCCACTTTTATTTTATTTAACAACTATAGACGAGTATAATTTTATTTATTCATATAATCTCGAACAGTTATATTGTAATTTTATAGGTTATGTTTAGTACCATTTTTGTTTTGAAAAGAACTACCGAAGTGTAGTCGAAACGTCACACTATGGTTTGAGGGAACTCTCAGTCTAATAAATTTTGACCAGTAATCAGAAAATTTTTCACTCTTCTTAAAAACATGTAATAGTTGATATTTCAGCAAGAAAATATTTGAATTTGAAACAAAAAAGTTAATTTTCTGGTCGAATAGCCACAGAAAGAGATGAATTTACAAACCAAAAAGATGAGGGTTCAACAAAATATTTTAACTTTCATACAAAATAAAAGAAAATGGTTGGTCTAGAAAGAAAACAATTTCCATCGAACTGTTGAATTCTCAAGACAAAAAGGCAAATTTTTAACGAAAAAGTAGAATTTCTGATCCAGAAGTATGAATTTTCAACATAATAATTCAGTTTCAAACCAAATGATACAATTTTTAACCAAAAAATATGAAACATTAACCAAAAATTTAGTAGTAGACTTTTGAACCGAAAAGAATTAATTTTCAACAAAAAATAGTTAGATTTTATTATTGGGTTTTATTAATTCAGTTCGCATTTATAAGTGGAAAAATAAAAAAAAAAGAAGAAGAAAAAGAGAAATAAACATTGAAGTTAATTTTTAATACTTTTAAAATATATGGTGAGAAAACTGGAAATTTGGCTTAGAAATTAATTTTTCATTGCCCTGTTCTTCATTTCTGACTATACACTTTTAGGTTTGGACTACGCATAAGTTTAATTGTTGCAACATTTTTTGACACTATTTTGACAGTATTTTACAAATTTTTAATACCATTTACACTACTTTTTTATCTCGAAAGTGAGTCCAAGGCCTGCCAGTGGTTTCTCAATTTATAGGAACAAAATCTTAATAAAATTAAGAAACCGGAATATCCATGTCATAAGATGAGAAGCTGTCACAAATAAAAATACAATTCTTCATTTCAGGTATGTTTTGTCAATAAGTGAAATAATCAAAACAATAATCAAGTGAGTGTAATCAAGTTTTGTCAAGTGAAGTAATCAAAATATCAATCAATGCATTTGAGTCTTCCTTAAGATGGAGAATTTCTAGCTACAAAATATCATATTATTGCGAAAAACAGCCATTAGGATTAATTTTTTTAAATCTAATTTTACCGCTGCATTCGTGGTAAAAATTCAAGAAAATAATCCCTTTGAAATTTGGCTGTTACGTCGAAAATAAGGAAGATATTAAGCTTTAAAAGCTTTAAGGCCGATGAGGGAATCCTAGGTATTATCTGTTTTAGCTGAAATTTATACTACAGTAAACTCTCACTTATTCCAAGTCTCTCACGCTCTGATATGCCAAGTGGCCAAGCTCCTTCAGCACCCACCACTGTCCCCTCGACTGCCGCTATACGGTCCAGTGCTCCCAACACGGGCACCTTGCACTACTGCACATGCGATGTATAAGGCGCTTCATTGGCTGTCGTTCGCGCGCTTATTTGAAATGTTAAAAAATACTATATTTTAAATTTATCAATAATTATAAATAATTATATTTGAACATGTTGAAGTGGTACATGGATGGGTTTTAAAGATGAATATTCCGAAAATAAAAAATATCATGTTATTCAATGTAATATTTTTTTTTATTGTCTAAAACCTAATGCTCAGAATATATTAAAAACCATCCACGTACCACTTGAACATGCAAAAAAATTAGTTTTGATTATTAATAATAAATTAAAAAAATTGTATTTTTTATCATTTCAAATAAGCGCGCGAACGGCAGCCAATGAAGCGCCTTATGCATCGCATGCGCAGTAGTGCAAGGTGCCCGCATTGGGAGCACTGATACGGTCTCGCCTGCGTCAGTGACTGATCAATCAAAAAGAGGCCCGAGCCCCGAAGAGCGGGAAGCCCTCGTTTGTTGCAAGGACACACAGATGCTTACAGCGCGCGCATCGATACAAGGCCGTGGCAGCCAATGAACGTCGCTTGAAAAAATCACCCCAAGACTCGCTGTAGAGGTGGGGGCCCCTGCAGACTTGGAATATCCTAATGTTTACATTAATTTATAATTAATAATAATAATAAATTCTTCTTCAATTTTCTGAATATTATGCTTTTGCTATTATTTATGAACCTCCCTTGGGTGACTAAAAAGTCCCGAGACGGTTGGATATTTCCTCAGGTAAAATATTTTTAAAAAAAGTGAAGGTCATTCCTGGAGTAAATTTCAACGAGGAATTCAATGGTGACCTTCATTTTGACCTTGAAGTTGACCTTCGTGGCTTTTTGAAGGTAAACTTTGTTTTTTTAAAATGGAAACCCCCTCTTTTTACATCTGCAATCGATAGAGCAGAAAATTCTACGTTCAGATACGTACCCAAGTCATAGGTCAATTGTAATTTTCAAGGTCAATTAAAGGTTATTTGAAATGAACAAAGTTTTCCAAGAGGTCAGTGCAATTCCTGAATAAATTTCAACGGAGAATTCAATGGTGACCTTCATTTTGACCTTGAAGTTGACCTTCATGGCTTTTTGAAGGTCAACTTTGTTTTTTTAAATAGAAACCCTCTTTTTTTACATCTGCAATCGATAGAGCGGAAAATTCTACGTTCAGATACGTACCCAAGTTATAGGTCAATGGTAACGTTCAAGGTTAATTAGAGATTATTTGAAATAAACAAAGTTTTTCAAGAGGTCAGTGCAATTCCTGAAGTATTTTTCAACGAAGAATTCAATGGCGACCTTCATTTTGACCTTGAAGTTAACCTTCATGGCTTTTTGAAGGTCAAATTTGTTTTTTTTTTCAATGGAAACCACCTTTTTTCACATCTGCAATCGATAGAGCGAAAAATACTACGTTCAAGTACGTACCCAAGTCATAGGTCAATTGTAAATTTCCAGTTCATCTGGTATAATAGCTCAATGAAGACGATCCTGATCGTCGGGTTGAATTTTGTAAAATTATGATGGACAGAATTGATAGAGATCCTCTTTTCTTGTACAATACAGTATTTTCAGATGAAGCTACTTTCACTTTAAAAGGTGCAGTTACAGGCAAAATTGTAGATATTGGTCCGACACAAATCCTGATTGGATGTTGGAGAGTCACACACAATATCCACGAAAGATTAATGTTTGGGCCGGTATCTTGAATGATACATTGATAGGCCCTTTCTTCATCGATGGTAATCTCAATGCCCGTGCATATGAAGAGCTTCTCAGAAACCAAATTGTACCAAGAATAAGGGAGATTACAGGCGATAATTTTCAAAATATTTGGTTCCAGCAGGACGGAGCAGCGGCTCATTACGGTAGGGTGGTTCGAGCATATTTGGATACTCAGTTCCCTCATAGGTGGATTGGAAGAAGGGGTGAAATCGAGTGGCCTGCTAGATCTCCTGATCTGACGCCTCTCGACTATTTTCTTTGGGGTTATTTAAAGAGCAAAGTATACTCAACGCAACCCCAATGCTTAGACGAATTGTAGAATCGGATTCTGCAAGAGGCTACTTTGATTGATAGGGAGATGATTCGTAATGCTGTAACTCATTTTTACAATCGCATAGCTTTTTGTCAAGAAGCTCAAGGTTTTCAGTTCGATCATCTTGACTGAAGCGTGAGAGGCAAGGGGACTCACGCTAATCAAGCACCCCAAAGGGAATAGAATTTACTACGTCCACGTCGTTGTTCCTGCGTAATGCTGAACGTAAACGTAAACTTCTTGAAAAAAACCTTGAAAAAACCTTGAAGATCATCAGCAAGATCAATACAGAGCTCACCAATGAATTTCTCGTTGAAATTTACTTCAGGAATTACACTGACCTCTTGGAAAACTTTGTTAATTTCAAATAACCTTTAACTGACCTGGAACGTTACAATTGACCGATGACTTGGGTACGTACTTGAACGTAGTATTTTTCGCTCTAGCGATTGCAGATGTGAAAGGGGGTTTCCATTTAAAAAAAAAACAAAGTTGACCTTCAAAAAGCCATGACGGTCGAATTCAAGGTCAAAATGAAGGTCACCATTGAATTCTCCGTTGAAAAATACTTCAACAATGACCTTCACTTTTTTGAAAAATATTTTACCTGAGGAAATATCCAACCGTCCCGGGACTTTTTAGTCACCCTGTACATATAATGTATTGGATAACATGATAGTCTACGTCACTCTATACACACGCTGCCAGATTGTGCAGGAAACCCTCTCTATGAATATTCATGAATCGAATTATATCGCGAATACACACCTGAGCTGCTTTGTACCCATAAGACAGAAATCTGGTTGCTTAGTAGCTTTAAACTGAGATACAAATATTAGAGCTTAATTTCTACATATGTCAAGGAAAAATAGGAATTTTACGTTTGTGATGTTACTTTCATTCTTTCTTAATCTTCCGAGTAAGAATAATTCGACTTGGCTAAGTCTTCAATTATCCCCCAATTAAGACACAGCCAAGACATGCTGAATTAGTTTTCTAAGTCTCGTCCCTACCCGCGAGCGAGATTCAATTTTATGATTCGCAATCCAACTCAAGACAAGGGAAAAATTATCCCAAAAGGCTCCCAAGGCCTCCGAGGCTCACCACTTGTCCGCTTTAAATTTTACAAAATATTTATATTATTCATTCGAAACCACCATGTTATGAGCCTATAACGCCCCCTGAAAAGTGAGCGTTAGATAGCCCTTAACCGTACGGTGTCAGCTGCTGGCAGATTATAATTTCCAAACGCTGCCACACTGACAGCTGACACTGACTGCGACGGAATAACACACAATGTATTCTCTAACCTAACTTTCAAATTTCCCGCCAGACGAGATTACCAATCACAGCCAAGCAGATGACTGCCACGTCAGTCGTATGTTTTCTCAACCCAAGATATTATAAACATCACAACTCACTTTTCTGACGGTCATACAGTTTCATGAAACACTGACAGGGTTAGGTAATATGTATAAGAGTTTTTTAAAGTACGCAAAAAAATATTTTTCAAACAATTGAATTGTTATAAACAATTCGGAACTTATTATAAACAAACCTATCAGTCCGAAAATAGTTTCAAGCACATTAGTAAATTTTTCAATAAAATACCGCTAGGAATTTTTGTACGGAGTGTCTCGTCATCCCGAAATTCGAGATGAGTAGTGAAGTATTTTCATAAGCTTGGCTAGTCGTCCCGAATTTTCGGGACGACTAGTCCATCCCCTCTTCCAACTCCCCTAATTTTTCGGGACGACTAGACACAGCCATTTTTTTAATCACTGCTACATAATAATTTGTTACGTTTTTAATTGTTTAATGTACAATAAAGTAAACTAACACTATGCTGAAAAAAGATAATATCACTGTCAACTCCAATGAACCACTCATAGTGAACGTCTAGAGAATTGGAATATCTTACATTTAGTTTACATTTCTCGGCCCTTGGAATAAGTGAGAGTTCACTGTACATAATTTTTTCTTCCAGGAACAAATGATTTGAGAGCACTGCACATTTTTTTAATTAATTAATTCATTAATTTATTCATTAATTCATTAATCAATTGGACATTGTTTTCATTCCCTCTACTCTCACTGCATGACAAAAAAGCCTTTGGATATGGATTTCAACGTTTGGACATATAGCTAGAAGAAACTAATAGTCCCAGACAAAACCTAAGAGTATCGTAAGATACGTCTTAGTCAAGGGAGTTTTTTTAATCATGCAAAAAAATTATTTTTGAAGTGAAACTTCTTTTGAGACGGAAGTGAATTGAAAAAAACGACCGAATGGACAAATATCTCTCTCTCTCTCTCTCTCTCTCTCTCTCTCTTACGAGTACATGTACTTTCTATACCTTCTCTCTCTATTGTCTTCTCTCTTTTGTGCGGCGATCTTCGATATCCCCACTACTGCCAGGCTAAGCAAAGAACGTATATGCTCTCTCTCTTCTCTCTCTCTCTCTCTCTCTCTCTCTCTCTCTCTCTCTCTTACCATGCAATTTCCTCAAAACTCATGATGATTCCTTACGAAAAATTTCAAAGTTAATCCATCAAAGTTTCACGTCTGCAAAGAACGTTTGCCCGTTATCATTTTTGTTAAATTGTTGTTGAATTATTATTCAAACAAATTATAAATATTATAAACATTATAATTGTTTAAAAAATAGTTTTTTGCATGAATTAAAAAATTCCTAGAGATATGTCTAAGACGTATCCAACAATACCCTCAGATTTTTTCTGAGACTATTATCTTCTTCTAGCTATACGTCCAAAGATTGATATCCATATGCAAATACTTTTTTGGTATGCAGTGAGAGTGAAGAGGATGAAAACAATGTTTAATTCATTAGTTGTTCACTATGAGTGGTATAGTGTTAGTTTGCATTATTGTACATTAAACAATTCAAAACGTAAAAAATTATTATAAACATTGCATTTTTTTGAATAATTTTTTTTTTTTATTAAAAAAATTACTAGGGGTGCTTTATTCAAAAATCTACTAATGTGTTTGAAACTATTTTCAGACTGATAGATTTGTTTATAATTAGTGCAGAATTGTTTACAACAATTTAATTGTTTGAAAAATACTTTTTGCGCATTATTTAAAGAACTCCTAGATATATTGCTGAGAAAAAACCAACTATGTTTTTGGTTTTTTGATAGACCAATAAAGTTTCTTTAAATAAATTTCCCACTTTTCAAAGTTGAAATTAGGGTCCTGAGACCGACAGATTCCAAATTTTGAATTTGTGAATGTACAAATAACCGATTTTTTGGTACGAATAGGGGGAACTGGAAAAAGGGCTTTTTGTACCGAAATACCGAGGGGGAAACAACTCTGGTAATCCGCTGGACCGCTCGGTTATCCGAAACGGTAATCCAGTGTAAACTGGGGTATTCCACTTGTAATTCGAAGTAATCCACTTATAATCCGCGTAAAACGGGTAATTTGAAGTAATTGACATAGATTATCCAAATAGTTTTCGTTGAAAATTTTTATTTTATTTTATTTTTTAAATTAATTTTCTTGACTGAAACTTTTACGATTCCATTTTTGGTCACAAATTTATCTACTTTGTAGAAAATTGAACATTTTATTCAAAAAGTAATTTTTTGCTCGAAAATTCAACTCTTTTAGTAGAAATTTGGCTTTTTAGGATGAAAATTCAACTATTTTGGTTGCATTTCTAGTTTTAAAATTCATCTCTTTTTGAAGAAATTTCACCTTTTTTGGTTAAAAATGCAATTGGTCGGATAAAAATCAATCTGCTTCGGTAAAAATTCTACAATTTGTTAGAAAATTTAGCTGTTTGATTGAAAATTTAAGTATTTTGTTGAAAATGTGTCTTTTTTGATAAAAAATCAGTTTTTTGAATTAAAAATGCAACTATTTGGTTATGAATTGATCTCTTTCGGTTAAAGATACAACTATTTCGTTGAAAATTTGTCTTTTTCGTTTAAATTCAACTGTTTTTATTTTTAATTAAAATATTTTCTTGTTAAAATATTAACTTTCTTATATTTTGTGGATAATTCATTTTTGTGTTTTCAAAATTCAACTCCTCAATTGACTGTTTAATTACTTTCTTAAAAACCTATTTTTGTCGGTTGAAAATTCATAATTTCAGTTCAAAATTGATTTTTTAAGCTGAAAATTGAACCGTTTTTCGAAAATGCAACCACTTGGTTGAAAATTGAGCTAATTTGTTGAACGTTCATTTTTCTGGTTGAAGATTCTTGATTTCAGTTGAAAATTTAACTATGTTGTTAAAAAATTTGTTTAGTTAAAAATTGTTTTTCTAACTGAAATTTTAAATATTTCATTTTTGGGAAAAATTTTTCTTTTTTAATTAATTTATCTTTTTGGTTGAAAACTGAACTATTTTGTTGAAAATTCAACTGTTTGGTTGAAATTTATTTTTTTTGTTGAAAATATATTTTTTAACTGAAAATTGATATATTCCATTTTTTATTGTCAAATTAACTTTTTCAGTTGAAAATTCAACTATTTGGTTGAAAATTCATGTATTTCATTGAAAATTAGTCTTTTTTGGTATAAAATCAATATTCCCGATAGAAAATTTAATTTTACCTATTATTGTGATATTGTACCTAGATGGAATCAAAATTTTTTTGGGTAAACATTGATCTTTCTTAGTTGAAAATTCAACCAATTGATTGAAAATTCGTCTTTTTCGTTAGAAAATTAATCTTCATGGTTGAAATTTCATTTTTTGGGTTAAAGATTCAATTATTAGATAGAAATTCGTCTTTTGGGGTTAAAAATTCAACTGTAATGTTCTGAACTTGTATACAATATTTTAAAACACACCACAATACTTCAAAAATATATGGGCTTTTTTAGATATTTCAAATAATTCTATATTATTTTAAAATACTGAGCAATACTTCTGTAATATTCTACAATCGTTTGTGATGTTTTAGAATATTTGGGAATGTACTAGATTTTTTGGTAATATTCTACATTATTATGAAATTTTTGACAATTCCAGTAGAGCTTTCAATATTTTATTTTGCAATTATTCCATTTTCAAAATTTAACAAATTACATTTTAAAACTGTTTCTATTTTTCTAATTAGAATTGGTGAGTTTAAATTTAAAATTCAGACTGTACACCTTTACAATTTTTAATTTTGGGTTCAAGCTTTTGCATTTTTATTTCATTTTCGAATTTATTTGTTGGAAATTTGTTTTTAGGAATTCAAGCTTTCCCTTTCGCTTGAACAAAGTTTAATCTATTGAAGAACTAATAAATTCGGATATCGTAACCATGAATATAAGATCGTAAGTCGTAACTGAATTTTCTACGACCGCAGAAATGTCATTATCCACGATTATACTACTTGAATTCATGATCGAGGATTCGATCTAAAATGACCGAAAACGACCTAGTGCAGACACGTTTGCAGTAATTGAATAAACTTCTTATTCTGCTCACGCTCGTCGTGTAAAACCGGAAATGCAAGTTTTTCCAATTGAATATTGCTCACGGTTTCCGTTTTTACAAAATTTTATTTGACATACGCACTAAATCATTTACTTTATTCATCATAATTTAAAATTCACGTGAACAATTAATTTGACTCTTAACATTCATTGAAGAACTTATTAAGATGCTCTGCAATTTCTCATTTATGGGACGCTTTCTAGTACCTCGTCAAATTTCTACAAACAAACAGAAAATTTTCTGATTTTTCTCCCTTTCCCCTTTTAACGTAGTGAATTTTTGGTTGGAGTTCATTTACTACCTCATTTATTGACTTATTTAAAATAAGATGACTGTTGTCCTTTTTTCATTAATTAATTTATGTTCTACATATTTTTACTTAACACAAACTGTAATTAATTAAATTATGTATGATGTACCTTGAAATTGGGATAATTACTACACCGTAATTATTACAGGTCAGAAAAAAAATAAAGTGATTATTGAATAAGGCCTCTTGCAGCTATACCTGACGTCTAATTTAGCTTCCTGTTGTGCATTATAAACGCGGAAAGACGCCCACTTGGTAATCAAGATGCTAATTAGATAAATTGAGTAATAGCCCTGCCGATTCAATTCCTTGCAACTGCAAAACTGCAATCTTCATTTTGTTCTGGTTAAAGAACTTTGAAGTTTTTTTAGTTTTATCTTAATCTAAAATTCTCTGCAAATTGTCTTTTTTTTTCTTTTCTAGAATATTGTGGAATATTCTAAAATGTTTTAGAATTTTCTCCTGTTCTGGACCTTTTTAAAATACTCTTCTATTTCTAAAATGTTCGTTATATTCTGGCTATAGTTCTAGAATTATATTTTCTTGTTTTTGTAATATTTTTCCCACTAATAACAAAAAAAAAATACTATGAAATAGCAGAAGAAAATAAAATAAATAAAAAAATCGAAAATTTTCTCATTTTCTTAATTCTTTACCCATTGATAAGAAAAAAACAATACCAGGACATAGGAAGTTTGATTTTTCAATGCACATGTGCATGCTAAGATCTTCAGTTCGAGCTACATCCCCGAAACAAATCAGACTAAAAGAATAGTTTCCAGCTTCGTCCGCTGAAACACGAAATTTCCTTATTTTTCTTATTTTCAACTTCTGATAACGAAAAAAACTACAATGATCTAATATTTTCTGGAATAGAGCATTCTACAATTATTTTGAAGAATTTTATTTCCAAAATGTATCGCTGTGACAAAAAAATTGTACAACCAAATTTTTTTCTTAACCCAATAACATTTTCTACAATAATTAAGCATGTTATTAAACATTCTTTATTTCCAAAATGTCTTGTTGTGACAAAAAATGTTTACATCCAAATTTTTTTTATCCCATAATATAATTTTGTTAATACAACAATACTTTTGTTAACTTAACAAAACCATACTTTTTGCTTCGCAGACTGAGTTTAGTTATGTCGATAAAAAAAGTTCTACAATGTTCTGGAATAGAACATTCTATAATGCTTTTGAAGAATCTGGAATACTTTGGAATTTTCTATAATAATTTAGCATATTATTAAACATTTCTTGTTTCCAAAATTTTTTGCTGTAAAAACAAAAAAACTTTACAGGCACATTTTTTTCATTCCAATAAAATTTTGTTAGCACAACAATACTTTTGTTGACTTATGTAATAAAACCAGATTTCAGTTTTGCTGATTGATTTTGGTTATCTCAAAAAAAATTTAACATTTTTAGGTAAATGTTTTGCAATGTTCTGGAATAGAACATCCTGCAATGCTTTTGAAGAATCTGGAATACTCTGGAGTTTTCTTTAATGACAATATCACAATGTTATAAAAATAAAATTTTGTTACTACAACAATACTTTTGTTCTAAACAAAAAATTTAACTTTGCTAAGTCAAAGTTCTACAGTGTTCTGGAATAGAATATTCTACAATGCTTTTAAAAAATCTGGGATTCTTTGCAATTTTTATGTATTTTATTTCCAAAATGTTTTGTTGTAATAAATGAAAAATTTCACAACGAAATTTTTTTTAACCCAATAAAATTTTGTTAGTACATCAATACGCTGGCGACTTGAGAAACCCAGATTTTTTATTTTGATTTTTGGTTATCTAAACAAACAATTTGACCTCGAATTTGACTTAGTAAGTCAATATTAAAATGTTCTGAATTAGATCATTTTGCAATATTGAATATAATAATAAAATAATCCTATAAATAAGATACAAGAATCTGTATTACTGTAGAATTTCATATAATAATTTAGCATATTATTAAACATTCCTTCACGGAGAAAAATGAATGTTTAAATGTAACATCTAGATGTCCAGGATTAACATATTTTATGTTTCAATATAGGACAGCAATCTAGATGTTCAATGTTCGTATCTGTAACTATGAAAAAGTGAGATTTTACTCTTTAACATCCAAAATGTTCATCTGAAATATGAAAAAAATTACATAATGATTATATCAAATAGCGGCCTATCTGAAAACTTTAGTATAGAAAGTTGTATAGGATTCAGTTGCCTTCAATTTGAGTGCTCGTTTATGGAAATCGGTCAATTAAAACTCGAGAACTACTCAAAAACGTCGGAACAACTCTGAAAATTGACAAAAAATTTCAAACATTGATATCTCAAAAACGCTTGCATAAAAAATTTGTGTGTGTGATTTTCGTGTTTAGTGGACCAAAATACATTGAGAAAATCATATTAAGATGTGGTGGGCAGAAATTTTTTTTCATTTTATAAACTAGTCTAATTGAGCATGTTATTAAACATTCCTTATTTCCAAAATGTTTTGTTGTCACAATGTTAACCCAATAAAATTTTGTTAGTACAACAATACTCTTGTTGTCTTAAAACAAAAAAACATATTTTTATTTTGCTGTCAGATTTTTATTATCTCAAGAAATAATTTTAGTTTATAAGTCAATGTTCTACAATGCTCTGAATCAGAACATTTTACAATAATGAATATAATAATTAAATAATACTATGAATACAATACAAGAATCTGTAATACTCTTGACAAAAAAAATGCTTACACACCCAATATTTTTGTTATTTACATCCCAACAAAGTAATTTTTTTTCCATTTTTTGAAACGTTCTTATTTTAGAAAACTTTATCAAACAAGAGCTTCTTCACTCAGAGGGCATCATCCGTCTTACCAAAACAAGATTTTTATTTTCCTGACTAATTTTGTTTATCCCAACAAAAAATTTGACTTTTATTAAGTCAATGTTCTACAACGTTCTGGAATAGAATAT